>VMBQ01002600.1:73847-108261 GCA_007657795.1 Dreissena rostriformis
AAAAAAGCCCACCTTAGACAAAGAAACACTACAAAACTATCGCCCGGTTTCGAATCTGCCATATGTTTCAAAATTATTGGAGAAAGTTGTCAGTAAAAGAATAGATGAACATTTGACAGAAAACAATTTAAATGAAGAAAACCAGTCTGCATACAGGAAGTTTCACTCAACAGAAACAGCTTTGTTAAAAGTTCAAAACGATGTCCTACAATCATTAGATAAGAAAAAGGTCACTGTCTTTGTTATGCTGGATCTCTCTGCCGCTTTCGACACCATCGACCACATAACCCTTTTAAACCGCCTCGAACAACTGTTTGGATTTGCTGAAAAACCACTACAGTGGGTAGCTTCCTACCTATCTGACCGCTTCCAAACGGTGAGCATTGACGGCAAGGTATCAGAACCAGTGCTGCTGACCTTCAGTGTACCCCAGGGATCTGTGTTAGGTCCAAAATTTTATACCATGTATACTAAACCTGTTGGGGAAATTTGCAAAAAACATGGACTCGGGCATCACTTCTACGCCGATGACTCGCAGCTCTACCTTTCCTTTGAACCCACCGATGGAGCAGCCCAAAATGAAACACTAAATCGAGTTGAAAAGTGCCTCCAAGATATCATCTCGTGGATGAATACAAATATGCTCAAACTTAACACCGACAAAACCGAGGTCATAGTATTTTCAAGTCAAAACAACGCCAAGTTCGTAGAAGGGTTAACTGTTAAAGTAGGGGACTCGACAATTAAACCATCACAATTCGTTCGAAATCTCGGTGCTTGGTTTGATTCAAGAATGAACATGGAACACCATATTAATGCTATAAGTAGATCATGTTTCGGTCAGATTAGGCAAATAGGTCACATCAGGCAATATCTTACACCAAATGCCACAAAATCCTTGGTCAATTCACTTGTCACATCTCGGTTAGACTATTGCAATGCACTGCTGTATGGAACACAAACATCAGCTATCAAGAAACTACAAAATGTTCAAAACACTGCGGCGCGTGTTATCACAAGAACATCCCGCTATAGTCATATAACACCGATCCTAAAAGAATTACACTGGCTCCCAGTAGAAAAAAGAATCCACTTCAAAATACTCACCAATGCTTTCAAAGCCTTAAATGGACAATCGCCTGTTTATCTTAAAAACCTACTTGAAGTCTACGAACCAAAGCGAAACTTAAGATCAAAGAACGAAGCGACTTCATTAGTGATTCCAACGAAGATTAAATCCGTATCATACGGGGAGCGAAGTTTCACGTACGCTGCCCCCAAACTCTGGAACTCACTTCCATCAAACGTTCGTGGTTCTCTAACACTGAATTCCTTCAAAAAGGCACTGAAAACTCACCTCTTCCTCCAATCTTATGCAACATAAGCAGTGGTTTATTCAATTGCGGCTCGGACTGAACCTAACCATATTATCCCGGCCCTATAGGAAAACTAAAATCAATAAATAAATAAATAAATAAAAACTCAGATCAATAATGGCAATCTTATGTACTAATGACGGGCGGGCCTCGGACGATGGTCACTTCGGTGTAGTCCATATGGCCACTCGTCTGGGCCCGGCTCGAACTGTACCTAACCATATTATCCCGGCCTTATAAGTGTAAGTTACCTGTATAAAATAGTTATGCGGGCCACGGGCTTAATTCTGAGGAAAAATAGTATACTAAGATTAATTAATTTGGTTCTAAAACTGTACCGTAAACAATTCATGATATATGTATTTTTAAAGATTCAAATTAATAATGTATGACTCATTTACTGACTACCACATTTCTGGAATAGATTTCTGTGAGAATTACGATATCACATTGTGATCATCAGGCTACAGTATAGCCCTCACGAAATCGCAACCAGATATCTACATAATTATTAGCTGACATAAATTCAAATCTTATGTACTTATGACAAGAGGAAAATTGCATCAATAAATAAATAGATATAGAAACACTGCATGTAATGTGCACGCCGAGAACCTATATTTGTATTTGGGGTCCAAATTGACTTTGGATTGGTAGTACATTACAGTGCAGTGTTCAATAACACATTGTTGACGTCAATACATAAAAAGTAAATAAATAATACTATAAACAAGACAAAGATGAGGGAGCTGTCTATAACGAACGTTCGCGGTTTATTCTTTTCAAATCAAATCAAATAAATTTTATTTTGAGTCGGCAAGACAATAACAAATAACATAAGCTGTGAAGCTTTTGAACCGACTATACAACAAATGTAAACAGTAAAACAAGAGTAAAGAAGCTAGTTAAAAGAAAGACAATTACTTGGGTATTAAAATACAAATACATAATCAGAAGAAATACAAATACACAAACGGTCAATAAAATTTAAGCATACAACACAAATTTTACAATAATAAATTTTGTTGTTTATTCTGCAACTCTTCTTCATCACCCATACAACGACAGGATAATCAACAAGTTGATTGTGGTCGTCAACCGGTAGAAGTAGAAGTAGAAGTTACAGTGACCTTATATTCAGATAATGTTTTAACGTGTAATGTTTAAACCGAATTTGAATTTCGCGCCGGTAGGATTTGGGCCGTTTTCTTTTAACAGCGTTTGTCATAGAAGTCACATGCAAGTCACGTGAGTCTGATGCTTATTCGTAAACAAGCGAACATGAAACTAATACTCGCATTTTTTACAATTTTGCTCGCTGCAGAGTTATGTCATGCACACGATTACGATGAGAAGTATTATGATCAGTATATTGACCATTTTAACTTTATCAGTAATGGTGGCAAAACATTCAAACAACGATATCTAGTGCAAGGTAAGTTCAAGTGGTATAACATTCGGATAATGGCATTCGGACTAACATCAGCCATACTCAAAAGGGCTCGAATTTTACAATTTAAATAGCAATCAGTTAAACTTTTAGGAACCTTTAGGCATAATTGTAAAGTGATACCAGTCTCGACAATAGTCACTGTCTGTGACCGACATAGTCTTTATGTCCCCAGTGTGCGAAATTTCACTTTTGAAACCACTAGCCCGTTCGGGCTACCAGATGGAATTTTTCACTAGCCCGAAGCAAAGTTTACTAGCCCGAACTGTTAATCACATGTTTTTAAAAGAAGTTTATATTTTGGACAGTTCTGGATAGTTTTTATTGCAGGTAGGGTGTAATTGATAAGGATTGCAAATAACAGTTCATCCCAATTTATTCTCTGACAAACATGAAAAGCAGTCTGTCTATGGCAGCTTCAGAGTACTCTGTATCCTCCTCGTCATCTTCATTATCATTTAGCAAGCCAATTAGAAATTGGATTTTTTTTTTTTAATATTTCGGTTTGGGATAGGGTCCGTTTGCTTTGGGATAGGGTCCGTTTTATGGCCTTTTTTACATAGCAGAAAACCCCCTGCAAACGATGGATGAAAATAATATTTTTTAGCATTTTTAATTTTCAATAGTTGGAAAAATCACTAGCCCGATCGGGCTACAGGGTTTTTTTTCCTTCTGAAAGACCCGCCAAATTTCGGCCCTTTCCCCTAGATATTTTTTTCCCCTCTGACAGAAATTTTTCCCCAAAAAATGATTTTCCCCTAAAAAAAAAAATNTCCCCAAAATCCGGCGTTTCGCGTGATTTTCCCCCCCAAATTCCGGCTTTTCGCGCTATTTTTTTCCCCTCAAAAAAGGCCAGGCCCTTTCCCCAAAATCAGATAAAAACCCCTGGGCTAGTACCTAGGGAAATTCAGTAGCCCGAAACGAGATCAACTAGCCCCAGGCTATCGAACTAGTGCGAATTTTGAACACTGTGTCCCCATACATCATTAACCGTACCAACCAGCAGAAGACCCAACGATCAAAATGATGTTATTAAATGAAGTGCTGGTGTACTTTTTCAAATTGAATAATTATATTCATACAAGTTTTGAAGTATGTGTTCCAAAAAACTATAAAACAGTGAGTCACGTCTGCACACAATCTGACAACACTATAAAACATTACATTTCGTCCATTGGACCAGATTGACATGGGACTTTTTACCTGATCCCATTTTTTATTATCTCACTTTAGTTGTGATCGTTTTCAAAAGACAGGTTACCATGTATGACTATAACAGATTTTTTAATGGCACATCATTTGTTGCTGTTCATTTTTTGTGCAGAACTGATTTTTTAATCGCATTTTGCGAGTTTAGTCGTTTACTATAGCAAATTTTGAGCCCCGGGAAAATAATGTGAATACCTATTGTCTGAAAGAACTATTTGATAGCAAAAAAAGGCATTTTCACATCAAATATTACTTTTAAGAAATAGTACAGACCAATGGGAGCCTTCTTGCCTAAGGTAGACCTAAAAGTGTAGTTAATAATTAAACAAGAATATTTAAGTTTCAACTCGATTTTAGTGCTACATAAAATTAAAACAAGTTTATTCTGAAAAAATGCATTTTTTGTATTAAAAAATGCCATACAATTTCTTCCCTTTTTCTCCCAAGTTCATGTAGTTAATCACTTTTGAATTTGTCTCAAATGCATAAATATGTGCATCAATTAATTTAATGCAATACAAGAAAACAAAAGAAGGCACAGACACGCTGCCTTGCAATTAATACCAATCAGCAGCTTTAAAATAAGATGTAAAACATATATGTTCAAACTGAAATTGTTGTTTAAAATAGGAATGAATTATTAAAAATTTCAAATTATTTACCGGTATGTGAAATTTAGAGGAATAAAAAGAAAACAACTGCTATTGGGAACAAATGTGTCGTGTTCTGAGAAAACTGGGCAAAATGCATGTGCGTAAAGGGTCGTCCCAGATAAGCCTGTGTAGTCCGCACAGGCTAATCCAGGACGACACTTTCCGCCTAAACTGGATTTTCGCTAAGCAGAGACATCATTTAAACGAAAAATTCCATAAAAGCGGAAATTGCCGTCCCTGATTAGCCTGTGCGAATTGCACAGGCTAATCTGGGATGACAATTTACGCACAAGCATTATGCCCAGTTTTCTCAGAACACGATTCAAAGTTGAAAAAGCAGTTTTCAATTGTATTTTCATACTGTATCCGATGCCTTTACTCTGTCTTTTACATATTTGTAGACAACAAATATGAAATATAGTTATACGTTTATTTATTTTAAGATAAATGGTGGAACAGAGGCAAGGGACCAATATTTTTCTACACTGGCAACGAAGGGCCAATCACAGAATTCTGGGCAGCCACGGGGTTCATGTTCGACATTGCACCTCAGTTTGGGGCTCTGATCGTGTTTGCAGAACATGTAAGTGAAAAAGTTTCATTTAGCTGTCCCAGTTTAATGGGTTCAGAACAGTTATTGTCCAATAATTATAATATCACAACATAAAACGTTTTAAAATTGATTTCCCCTTGCATCTGCCTACTGTTGTTAGTTTTTTATGTTTGGCAGTCAGAGTTTAAAGATGAAGATTTACAAATAACACTTCATTTTTNAATGTTGAATTAATGCAAGAATAACAGAAAATGTGGATTGAAGAATTGAAGATCTTCTTTGGAAGGGGAGCAACTCTAGCTAGAACATTGCTGCAGTAAGGTATGGAGTTATCTTCTCTCTAATTTGTATTAAAATCTACCATATTTGTTTTATGTTTTTGTACACCTTCAATATTAATAAAATAAATAAATAAATTGCAATCCAATAAAATAAAATGGCCAAAATAATCATGATTTATATCCCACCTTTTGAATGATTACTTTTCAATGACTTATATTTGGATATTTAAAAAGCCTTAATATAATACATTCATTTGTGTGCAGTGAGGTTTCTAGATAGAACCAGTACTTGTTGTTTACACACACCTTTATGAAATTGACAATCCTGAAATTGTTCAATAAACTTGAAGTAGCAATTTACAGCAAAGTGCAGAGTAAATGATCCCATTCTGCTTAAAAATTGTGTTTAAGAGGCCTGTTCTCTGTCAACAAGCAAGTTAGTTCTGTATTGATTAATCATTAAACATCTTCTGAAAACATGTCCATTAAATCAGCAAATGTATTTCATGGTGATGGAATACAGATAGTAATGATATACATGTAGTGGCGGTTAGTTGTCTTGACGTAATCGTATTTACGTGTTTTACAGGAAATGAAACAAATGGCGTTCTTGTGAATGACACACAATGTCGATAGCTGCCTGGAGACACTGAGAAATTGATTAAAAGGTAAAAAAAACAGCCTAATTTTATTTTATAATAAGAAGTGAAATATAAAAAATATCAGTGTGATAAAATTGGTCTTTCACTGTTTTGGGCTGCCAGTTAAACACAATAACTGGAAGAGACCATCAAAGACGCCGTACTGGGAAATAAAGCCATAGTTGATGTCATGACATGAGTTTTCTCTTCAAAAGGTTCAAAGCAGGTAAAAAAAAGTATATTGAACATTAAAAAAAACTTAGTTTTCATTCAAATTATTATTTCAATGTTAAATCTTCACACTCTGAAGTAAGACACTATTTTCATGAGATCTTGATAATAAATAGAGAGCATCAGGTGACTGCCTGATTGTTTTGTAACCCTTTGCATGCTGGGAAATTTGTCGTCTGCTAAAATGTTGTCTGCTGAATTTCTAAAATTAGCATTTTCTTCGATTTTTATTAAAAGAATACTATCAGAATAGCAAACAGTTTGGATCCTGATGAGACGCCACGTTCTGTGGCGTCTCATCTGGATCCAAACTGTTTGCAAAGGCCTTCAAAATTCGGTTCCTGCACTGAAAGAGTTAATATATCAGGTGAGGCTTAGAAAAAAACAATGATCCTTTATGATAAAACACGTTATCTAGTTACTATCATGCCAAAAACCAAATATAATTTTAATGTTTTGTTAGACTGCTTTTTCTCTGTTTAGAAATAATTGAGAAGTTTTGTGAATGAAATAAAATAAATAAAGATGGAATGCAAAAATGGACACGTTTTTGTGTATGAAACAAAATAATTAATGATGGCAATAGAAAAAGGCAGTAGAAAGAAATCAGAAATGACTTTCAAGAAAAGGAATCAGATTTTTCTTTTATACCTAATGATAAAATATGACATTTCTGGTGTGAAATAACAGCAGTGAAAATAAACAAATTTTCGCTGGAATAATGACGTCATTTCATCAACAAAATGACGTTGTTTCGTCAACAAAATGACGTCATTTCAATGTTTTGAGGTACGTCAAGGGAAAAAGGGTAACTTTTCAGCCAAAGGGAAACAGCTGTTAATTATTTTCTTGAAAAAGGGGCATAACACGATCTTACACTGACTTGAACAAATTTTCTGTTTCTTTTATGCCCCTTGTGAATATATATTTTCTTTGATCACTCGTGAAATAACAAACGATCTTACACTGAAATGAACAAATATCCTCTATTTACAACATTGAAATAAAACATATATTAAAAAGAGGACTGAGGCCTTAATAAAAAAGCATCAAGGAAAGAAACAACTGAAAGCTATTCAAGTTTGGATTAATTTTGATAAGTTTGAATTTTATTTTTAAAAAAAACAACAACAAACNACAAATTTTTGCTTGAAATAATGACATCATTTCATCAACAAATGACGTCGTTTCGTCAACAAAATGACGTCATTTCAATGTTTTGAGGTACCCCAAGGGAAAAAGGGTAACTTTTCAGCGAAAGGGAAACAGCTATTAATTATTTATTAATTATTTTCTTGAAAAAGGGGCATAAAAGAAACAGAAAATTTGTTCAAATCAGTGTAAGATCATTTGTTACAAACGATCTTACACTGACTTGAACAAATTTTCTGTTTCTTTTATGCCCCTTGTGAATATATATTTTCTATGATCACTCATGAAATAACAAACGATCTTACACTGACATGAACAAATATCCTCAATTTACAACATTGAAATAAAACATATATTAAAAAGAGGACTGAGGCCTTAATAAAAAAGCATCAAGGAAAGAAACAACTGAAAGCTATTCAAGTTTGGATTAATTTTGATAAGTTTGAATTTTATTTTTAAAAAAAACAACAACAAACAGACAACAATACACTATTCTGTTCCTTTTTTCAATCCTGCGTGAGATAAACAATAACAGCACATTGACCTGATGTATTAAAGTTTATGCCAACTAAATTATCAACACATCTTAGATTTGCCTTGTCATGATTTTGGCTTTTTGACCTCATTTAGGACATCAGAAAGTCAGAAAAGCAGAGAAAAATTATGAACTCTCCATGACTTATAGTTTTCGTTCCATTATTTACATCCGTATAAGAAGCTCAATATCAGCGGTGCCACATTATGATGGCTTCAGGTCAAACAGAAGTTAACAAGTAGTTTTGTGGCGGTGCATTAAGGCTACTGTCCCTCAGACATGCATTTTAATGAGTATCTGTAACCAGTCCAACCTAATATCCTTACTGTACTTAACCAGTGAAATATGTGTCGCGTTCTGAGAAAACTGGGCATAACACATGTGCGTAAATTGTCATCCCAGATTAGCCTGTGCAGTTCGCACAGGCTAATCAGAGACGACAATTTCCGCTTTTATGGAATTTTTCGTTTAAATGATGTCTCTCTTTAGCGAAAATCCAGTTTAAGCGGAAAGTGCCGTCCCTGATTAGCCTGTGCGGACTGCACAGGCTAATCTGGGATGATGCTTAACGCACAAGAATTATTCCCAGTTTTCTCAGAACACGACACATATTTGCTTTTTCTGCAACATGAAGTGTACATATACATTTAAGCCCCCGTCCATAAAAAATAAAAGCAAATCTTACTATTTCCATTGTCGCAGTATTATAGGTGCATGCAACCTTTGCATTATTAAGTTTAATTTCCATATGATGAGAAATATTTTGTTGTGAGATTTATTGCAGTCTTATTTCCAATACAGATAATGTTCATTTAATCTCGGTAGATAGATTTTGAGGGATTCATTGCAATCTCATTTCCAATAGGGATAATGTTCATTTAATCTCGGTGTCTAATTTTTTCGTTGTAAATGTCCTTGGAGACCGAAATGATTGGCTTTATAGGATTGGAACAGGATATCAGCTGATTATAGATTAATTACATTGACCACTATTTCATCCCTTTGGTAACCATGGCAACCAAATGGATCGTTATAATGCCATTTGACGTAGATCTGAATTCATGTGGGTCGTATTCCTGAAATATCTTATTAGTTGAATGTTATCCTTAATGACGAAATCGCCATATGTAATTCTTTATGTATAATAATGATTTATGCTTGGCATTTATAGATTATCAACAAATAATGTAATTAACCCTTTGCATGCTGGGAAATTTGTCGTCTGCTAATATGTCGTCTGCTGAATTTCTAAAATTAGCATTTTCTTTGATTTTTTTCAAAGAATACTATCAGAATAGCAAACAGTTTGAATCCTGATGAGACGCCACGTTCTGTGGCGTCTCATCTGGATCCAAACTGTTTGCAAAAGCCTTCAAAATCCGGTTCCAGCGCTCAAAGGGTTAAGTATAGCGTTGACTCATACTTTTGTCATTACTATGCTGTTTCAGAGTTCCTGCTGGCTACAAACGAGACACTTTGAAACATTTCCTTTCGAACATGACTATCTATTCGTTTTTAGACCAACTTAAGAAAATCATTATTTCTTGAAATGTGATACTCTATTCTATATATATTTTGCATAACCATGTGACAAGTCCTTTTTTTATTATACACCACCATAATGAAGAACAGGTG
The DNA here is from genome assembly GCA_007657795.1 of Dreissena rostriformis. Lineage (NCBI taxonomy): Eukaryota > Metazoa > Mollusca > Bivalvia > Myida > Dreissenidae > Dreissena > Dreissena rostriformis. The sequence continues at coordinate 83,564 of VMBQ01002600.1, forward strand.
GATATACTGGAAAGAAGTTATCATTTTCATGCAGATGACCATATGATATTGTCATGTACAATTCTTATGCTCCTATGTGAAAGGTCAATGGCACATTTAACCCTTTGCATGCTGGGAAATTTGTTGTCTGCTAAAATGTTGTCTACTAAATTTCTAAAATTAGCATTTTCCTTGATTTTTTTTCAAAGAATACTATCAGAATAGCAAACAGTTTGGATCCTGATGAGACGCCACGTTCTGTGGTGTCTCATCTGGATCCAAACTGTTGGCAAAGGCCTTCAAAATCCGGTTCCAGCGCTCAAAGGGTTAAGTTCAAAGTTGGTCCCTCTTATAATTTTCCAGAAGTCAGAGATCATGAATTTTCATTTCATCTTTAGATTTTTAAAGATTTTTTTTTATATACACTTTGTATACTATTTATTTTTAATCAATCTAGACTCCCCTATCATGACAAGCGTGTTTATAAAGGTCATATATGTCACATTGTGTGACATACCTTGTTATCATCTATTGTTGAAAATTTCAAAAGTTATGCCCATTTTGCAATTTAGACATTCTATAACATAATGCTACATGTTATGACATGTAGCGTCCCAGGGGTATTCTTTGTCTTTATAATGTGACAATTTCTAGTCTTAACTTGGAATCGATACCATTAGATTTCCAAAAAGCTGTAAAATATGAGTGTGATACATAGGAATAGGAAAATTTAAAGAGAGAAATTTGAAGAACTTTTTTGCTCCCAGGGCTGATTGGTATTCCATTTGTGGCTGTTTTATGAGAGATTGTCATGCAAGGCATTTGCCTAGGGCTAGCTTAGTCCTTCCATGGCATCTAAATTACAAAATGAGTTTTATTCCTTGGAAGGACTCAAATTCCCATTAAAACTGATATAACTGGTGTATTGGCATTCCTGTAAAAGTGACATGACCATGGATTAGTATAGTGAAAACTCCTCAAGGGCTTACTCACACCAACTTTGCCCACGCCTATAAAATGTAATGTTTCAACACAAAATTGAGACAATGGCTGTTTTTATGTCCCATAGTCTATACTGGGGGACATATTGTTTTTTGCCCTGTCTGTTGGATTGTTGCTTTGTTGGTTTGCACAAACTTTAACATTTGGCCATAACTTTTGCAATATTGAAGATAGCAACTTCATATTTGGCATGCATGTGTATCTCATGAAGCTGCACATTTTGAGTTGTGAAAGGTCAAGGTCATTCTTCAAGGTCAAAGGTCAAATATATGGGTCAAAATCGCTCAAAAGGGGACATAGTGTTTCACAAACACATCACTTGTTTGTTTTTGGCAACATTTTTGTCAGCTCTAAAAATTGATTATCCGGCCACACTAGCTGCGTCATTTCTCCTTTGTGTTGGTTTATTTCTGAAATTGTTACCATCATGTAATTATGCCCACATCTAAGATTGTGTGGTTTTGATCGCTAATGTTTGTTGTTTGGTTAATCCAATCATGAATCTGCGTTGTCCATTAGTGTTCATCTGAACTTCTCCAAACCTTTTTCCATGTTTGAGGGCAAGTAATTGCAGTATCTCAGTCAAGCCTAGTCGAAAAGTTCATTAAATTGTCTACGGACTTCAGAGTTATGGACCTTTATTTATTTGTTTGTATTTGGTTTTATAGGAGTTTTTTATCAATTCAAAGTTAAGAAACCTGATTGAGCATCTCTTAATATATGTTTCCTTTGCACAAATGTAAGGGGAAAAACCTTCCAAAACTGTATACATACTTTTACTTATAAATATATTCAAAAATTGACATATTAAGATTTTCAATGACTGAATTGTACTTTAGTGGTACTTAAAGCATAAAACTGTTGTATCTGAGGTGTTGAGCAGATTCAACAGAAAACAAGAAAATCCTTGATATTTATCATTCCTCGCTTACTGGGAATAAAATAGAATAATTTGATATATTCATCCAAGTTCTTCAATTTACATGACTGCAGCATGATAATGGGTTATTGATTTGTCGTCAGATTTTTATGTGGCGACCGTTTCTGCTGTTTCTTGGAAAAACACAGACAATGTAATGCGGCTAACCATGAGTCTATTAAACGCTGAAAATCTGCTATAAATTGTGGTCTGTTGCTTCAATGCTAGGTAAGAGAACACTACATACAGGAATGTTAACATATGCATCATTGTTTATTTTGAATAATTTTCTCTCTTTTTTTTTCTGGAAATAAAACTTGGCCGCAAGTCTGAGTAATTGGTTTTACAAACATCATTTAAAGCCTTTATTTTTTTTTCTATAAAATTGCATTTAAAAAAAAAAAAAAAAAAATTGTAATTCCTAAACCTTTAACTCATAAAAAGCTCACCACATTTGATTTTGATTTTAAAAAATTGTCACAAAGCACTTTGTAGTATTTTTTTTTCTGTAATAATATTTAAATTATGACATGTATTTTATTTTCACATTTTAAATTTTGAATTTCTTGACATTGGATTGAAATAGTGTGTCTCAATCTCTTTCAATGTAGGAATTAGGAATATATTTACCGTTAGAAAACAAATGTAAAGGTAAACCCTGCTGATTTACATTCAATAGTCCCAAAACAAATACTTGTAAAACTATCAGTGAAATTAACAAAATATTGTTGAATATTTTATAATTGATCAAACCAAACTATTCTATAATTTGTTATTTATTTACTGATCTGGCTAGGAAACTGAAGACTCCAGTCGAACTTCGAACTTCGGTATGACTGACCTTTTAAAATGTTCAATTATGCTTCTATGTGTACTTTTGTTATGAACCAAATTAACCCTTTGCATGCTGGGAAATTTGTCGTCTGCTAAAATGTCGTCTGCTGAATTTCTAAATTTAGCATTTTCTTCGATTTAAAAAAAAAAAATACTATCAGAATAGCAAACAGTTTGGATCCTGATGAGACGCCACGTTCTGTGGCGTCTCATCTGGATCCAAACTGTTTGCAAAGGCCTTCAAAATTTGGTTCCAGCACTGAAAGAGTTAATGTATGTTAATACTATAAAGCTTACACAAATTTTGATGTTACCAGAAAACAATGTAAATGTTTAGTTTTTCTATTGTTGGTTGTTGACATATTCTACTTCCTTTAAACCCTCATTCTGGGAATGCTGACCTATGGTATCTATTGTTTTATACTTGCATAATTTTTCCAGGAAATTTGTCATAAATGTCATAAACGTTCTCACGGGCATTTGGTCATTTTATTGCCATATAAGCAATAGAGTATTATGAAACATGACTGCAGTATGGTTTTATCTTTCTCTGACATTCCTGTAGAAGAAATCAATTTATCATTAATTCAGCGTAAGATTCTTGGAATGCCAATGTCAGTTAATATTTGGAATTGCATTTTGATGATTGTTTTGCCAATATCGCAATAGGAAATTATGAAAAATGATTTCTTGCCCAGTGCGGCTTGACATTAATGTCAGTGAGTATTATTTTGCAATTATCAAACTGACACTGTCATGGAGATGTATGGGTATACTGCTAGCTCATTTGATGGGGCTTTTAACTCTTTTATTCAGTGCTGGAACAGAATTTTGAAGGCCTTTGCAAACAGTTTAGATCCAGATGAGACGCCACAGAACGTGGCGTTTCATTAGGATCCAAACTGTTTGCTATTCTGATAGTTTTCTTTGAAAAAAAAAAATCAAAGAAAATGCTTATTTTAGAAATTTAGCAAACGACATTTTAGCAGACGACAAATTTCCCAGCATGCAAAGGGTTAACTATCTAATCGCAGCCCAGCCAAATTACTTGTATCATTGGGATTGGTCAACCAATTATTTTATCAGCCATTGACCCCACCTACCTCTATTTAAGTTTTGTTTAAAGTACCAATGTTTCAATTTACAATGTCGCAGTCATATGGTTGCGTGTAACCTATGCATTATCAAGTTCCATTTCCATATGATGAAAAATGTTTTGTTGTGGTATGTATTGCAATCTTATTTCCAATACAGATAATGTTCATTTATTCTCTGTAGATAAATTGGATTTATTGCAATTAAATTCATTTCCAATTCGGTAAATGTTCATTTAATCCCGGTGTCTAATTTTGCCATTGTAAATGTGCTTGGAGACCAAGATAATTGGCTTCAGGATTATAACAGGATATATGACGATTAGAGCTTAATTACCTTGACCACTATTTGATGCCTTTGGTAACTATGGAAACTTAAAAAAATGAATCATAATTATACCATTAGTACTCACGCGTCAGGGTTGTATTATGAAGTAATTAATAAAATTTTATCCTTATGAAATCATTTGTTAGAATTTCCTGTGTAAAATTAAGAAATAATATTTTTCTATCATGGTTTGTTGTCGAATAACTCACAGTAAGGAGTATAGATCCGTAGGAATTAAATCACGAGTGCGAAGCACGAGTGATTTGATAACACCCATCTATACTCCTTACTGTGGGTTATTCGAAAACAAACCATCATAGAAAATTATAATTTCGATTCTTACACAAGTCTGAATGATTTGGTTCAAGCTTTTGGACATAATTTGTGTCGTGTTCTGAGAAAACTGCATGGGCATAATGCTTGTCTGTAAATTGTCATCCCAGATTAGCCTGTTCAGTTTGCACAGGCTAATCAGGGACGACAATTTCCGCTTTTATGGAATTTTTCGTTTAAATGATGCCTCTTCTTAGCGAAAATTTAGTTTAGGCGGAAAGTGTCGTCCCTGATTAGCCTGTGCGGACTGCACAGGCTAATCTGGGCTGACACTTTACGCACAAGCATTTTGTCCTGTTTTCTCAGAACACGCCACATTTAGTGACGTCATTGAATTGTACAAACATATGACGTCGTTTTCATTCATAAATATTTTGCAAATGACGTCACTTTCATTGAAAACAAAAATTGTCGAAACTAAATGACGACACGCTTATTGATGCTACTGAAAAGCTGACATGCTATAAATGTTTTCTTAATAACGTTTCCTAACAAATAACATTCTTTGTATGCGTGGTTTTGCCACTTATCACTAAATATAATACAATATGTTGTTTCATAACATTGATAAACATGCTACATGTATTACATTTCTTTAAGAGCGGGTTTTAGCATGTGCATTTTGCTGCAATATTTTCTTCATTATTCGGAACTATTTTCGAAACATTAANTCAAAAACTAGGTCACGGGGTCACTTAGTGCGTTTTAAACATTCAGCATGTTGTCCGCTCTCTAATTCAAGTAGTTTTAATCCAATCTTCACCAAACTTGGTCAGAAGTTGTATCTAGATGATGTCTAGGCCAAGTTCGAACATGGGTCATGCTGGGTCAAAAACAAGGTCACGGGGTCACTTAGTGCGTTTTTAACATTCAGCATGGTGTCTGGTCTTTAATTCAAGTAGTTTTCATCCAATCTTCACAAAACTTGGTCAGAAGTTTTATCTATATGATCTCTAAGCCAAGTTTAAACATGGGCCATGCTGGGCCAAAAACTAGGTCACGGGGTCACTTAGTGCTTTTTTTAACATTCTGCATGGTGTCCGCTCTCTAATTCAAGTAGTTTTCATCCGATCTTTACCAAACTTGGTTAGAAGTTTTATCTAGATGATCTTAAGGCCAAGTTCGAACATGGGTCATGCCAGATCAAAAACTAGGTCACGGGGTCACTTAGTACGTTTTACACATTCAGCATGGTGTCTGCTCTCTAAGTCAATTAGTTTTCATCCGATCTTCACCAAACTTGGTCAGAAGTTGTATCTTGATGATGTCGAAACGTAGTTTGAACATGGGCCATGCGGGGTCAAAACCTAGGTCACAGGTCACTAAGTGCGTTTGAAACATTGAGCATGGTGTCCGTTTTTTGTGTGAAGACAACATGCAAAATATTCTGTGTCAATGCGGCATGTTGGGGTATTTGTCACGTCTGTGACAAAGCTCTAGATATTAATTAATGTTGACTCTAACAACATGACATGTATGTATACATGTTTAGGGTCAAATGTCAAATCCTGTGATGAACCTTGTTATCATCCGTTGTTAAAATTATCAAACGTTATGCCCCTTTTGCAATTTAGACATTCTGTTACATCATTCTACAGATTATGCCATGTGGCGTCGCAGGGATATCCTTTGTTATTGTAACGTGACAAGTTCTTGTTTTAACTTGGAATCGTTACCAGTAGTTTTCCAGAAAGCTGTAAAAAAGAGTGTGATAAATTGGAATAGGAATATTTGAACAGAGAATTTAGACGAAAGTGTTTGCTCCCAGGGCTTATTGTTATTCCATTCGTGGTTGTTTTATGAGAGATTGTCATGCACCGTATTAACATAGGGCTTGCTCGGTCATTCCATAGCTACTCAATTACAAAATGAGTTCATTTCTGTTGAAGGATTCAAAATCCCATAAAAACTTATGTAAAATAGCGTTTAGGCATTCCGGTCAAAGCATTATCACCATGAATTAATAAACTGAAAACTCCTTAAGGGCTCACACACGCCTACTTTGCCCTCCCATATAAATATTTTCATTTAAAAAAATGAGACAAAGGTTGTTTTTGGCTTCATTTTTGTCAACCCTAAAAATTATTATCAGGTCATGATATATAACTGTATCATTTCTAGTATGTACGCCCAGAGTTTGCAGTTGATGAAATAAGTAATCACCCTTCAACTAAGATAAGTCTCGGTTAATTTCTGAAATAGTTACCACAATGTTGTTATGCCCACATCTAAGATGGTGTGGCTTGTGGATTTGCTAATGTTTGTTGTTTGGTTTCCCCAATCATGTTTCAGGTGTGTCCATTAGTGTTCATCTTAACTTCTTCAAGCCTCTTTCAAGATCAGCTTGAGGGCAAGGATTTATGCTATCTCAGTCAAACCAAGTCACATAGTTAACTCTTACAGAAATACGCATTTTTACTCTTTTGCAGTCCCTTAGAAAATCAAATTTAATTAAAGACCATTGTTTACAGATTGATGTTTTAACGCTTTGCATGCTGGGAAATTTGTCGTCTGCTAAAATGTTGTCTGCTGAATTTCTAAAATTAGCATTTTCTTCGATTTTTTTTCAAAGAATAATCAGATAGCAAACAGTTTGGATCCTGATGAGACGCCGCGTTCTGTGGCGTCTCATCTGGATCCAAACTGTTTGCAAAGGCCTTCAAAATTCGGTTCCAGCACTGAAAGAGTTAAAGGCTGCTATTGACAGGGCATAATACAGAATAATTTGATATATTCATCCAAGCCCTTTAATTTACATGACTGCAGGATGATAATGGGGTTTTGATTTATTGTCAGATTTTACTTGTTGACTGTATCTGTGTTTTCTTGGAATATCATGCAGCTAACCAGTCTATCCAGAAAATCTGCCATAAATTCTGGTCTGTTGCTTTGATACGTAAGCAGTTTTTAACCCTTTGAGCGCTGGAACCGGATTTTGAAGGCCTTTGCAAAAAGTTTGGATCCAGATGAGACGCCGCATAATGTGGCGTCTCATCAGGATCCAAACTGTTTGCTATTCTGATAGTATTCTTTTAAAAAAAAATCGAAGAAAATGCTAATTTTAGAAATTTAGCAGACAACATTTTAGCAGACGTCAAATGGTAATGCAGAATATAATTTTTCCCTTTGCCAATTAGTTGCCTTAAGCCTTTTGGTTCGGCCTATAATTATGGTCTAAAAATAAAGCGACATTTATAGACCTTTGGCGAAATTCCTGCCAAAGTTGCCATCTCGGCCAACCCCTGCTTAAGGTATGCAAAATAATTGCTGCACCTAATTATGTCCAGAATATATAGTGCAAGTAATGCATGAGAATGAGATTAATTTATTTTAAAACAAATTGGGAAAGGTAAACACCACCATTTGACATAAAATAGTCTCAAAACAGACATTTGTAAAACTGCCAGCAAAATTAACAAACAATTGTGGTACCATGTGACATTGAATTTAAATGTCACATGGTATCTTTTTGCACCAATAGGGCAAAATTTGTTTTTTATGCCCCCTTTAAAAAAAAGGGGGTATATTGTTTTTGGCCTGTCTGTCTGTCTGTCTGTCTGTCTGTCTGTCTGTCCGTCCGTCCGTCCGTCCGTCCGTCTTTCTGTCTGTCTGTCTGTCTGTCTGTCCAAAACTTTAACCTATCTTAAAGTTTGGTCATAACTTTTGCAATATTGATCATAGCAACTTGATATTTGGCATGCATGTGTAACTCATGGAGCTGCACATTTTGAGTGGTGAAGGTCAAGGTCATCCTTCAAGGTCAAAGGTAAATTAAAAAAAAAAGTTAAAGCGGTGCAGTTTGGGGCATTGTGTTTCTGACAAACACATCTCTTGTAATTTACTGATCTGGCTAGAAAGCTGAAGATTACAGTGGAATTTCAGTCTGACTTACATCTTAAAATGTTCAATAACGCTTCTGTGTGTACTTTTGTTATAAACCAAATGTACGTTAATACTACAGTGGAACCCCTCTCAACCGGACAGCCCCGGGACCAAGAGAAAATTCTGGTTAAGAGAGGATTCCGGTTCAGAGAGGAAACTGAATTTTACTTCAAGTCTTAGTTATCTTAATTGCCGATTTGAACATCTAAACGCAACTGCTTCAAGAACTCTGCAAATTACAATTTTATAGGACACTAAATTAGAAATTGTAATAAACAATTCAAAATTAAATAGCATTAAGGGTATTTAAATTTAGCACGGCTTTCTACATTAAAACAAAACACACTAAAGAACCATATGTTTGTTATCAGTAATTATAATCAGTATTATCACTTCTATTGATCGATATGTACATCGCAGGCCAAGTCTCTTTAAATTGTTTTGCGATTTTTACAATTTGCAAAATATTCGACCACCTTTATTAATTTTATGCGTCTTTAATCCGCTATTCATACGTTTTTCACTCTAGGTCTGAGGTGCAATAAACAGGTCCTGACCGGTTTAGAGAGGTACAATTACGTATGAAATGACCCAATTTTGATCCAAAGAATGACCGGTATTCGGAATTGAGGGGATTCCGGTCTTGAGAAGATATTTTATGCATGGTTTAAGAGGGGAAAAAATGGGACCAGACAATTTGTCCGGTTTAAAGAGGATTCTGGTATAGAGAGGATCCGGTTAAGAGGGTTTCCACTGTATATACCTTTTCTATTGTAGGTTGTTGACATATTATACTTGCTTTAAACCCTCATGCGGGCAATCTCGACCTATCATGTCAATGCTGCATGCTTTGTTATATACCCTGCATAATTTTTCCAGGAAATTTGTCATAAATGTCATAAACGTTCTCATGGGCATTTGATCATTTTGTTGCCCTATAAGCAATAGAATATTATGAAACATTATTGCAGGATGGTTATATCTTCCTCTGACATTTCTCTAGAAGAAATCCATTGATCATTAATGCAGCGTTAGATTCTTGGAATGTCAATGACATAATATTCAAAATGACATTTTGATGATTGTTTTGCCAATATAGCAATAGTCAATTATGATAAATGATTTCTTGCACAGTGTGGCTTGACATTAATGTCAATGTGCATTTTTTGCAATAATCAAACGGACATTTGTCATGAAGATTCAGGGTAATACTTATTTGATAGAGCTCTGGACTATCAATCCAGAAAGGAAATCATTATGTGGAATTCCAGCCATGCCATATTACTTGTATTGTTGAAATTGGGCAAGAAATTATTAATACAGTCATTTACCCACTTTTGTTATGAATAAAAATGTTCTTTAATACTAGCGACACACATTTTAGTATAACTATAATACACTGTAAATGTTTTGTTGTTCTATTATTCGTTGTTGACAAATTCTACTTTCTTTAAACCCTCATTCAGGCAATGTCGACCTATCATATCAATGTTGCATCCATTGTTTTATATTTTTCTAGGAAATGTGTCATAAGTGTCGTAAATGTTGCCCTATAAGCAATAGAATATTATGAAACATGATTGCAGGATGGTTATATCGTACTCTGACATTTCTCTAGAAGATAGCCTTTATAAATGCAGCTTAAGATTCTTGGAATGTCAATGACGTAACATTCGGAATGGCAGTTTCATGATTGTTTATGCCAATACAGAAATAGGAAATTATGAAACTTAATAAAGGCCCAAAATTTAATGAGACAGTTTTTGTAGCTAAATATAATTGGGATTTAGGCATAAATGTCATCTTATATGGAATGGCATTTTGATGATTGTTTTGCCAATATAGTAATAGGAAATTATGAAAAATGATTTCTTGTCCAGTGTGGCTTGACATTTGCGTCAATGTGCATTATTTTGCAATTACCAGACTGACATTTTGTCAATGGATTATTGGTCCTGCTAGCTTATTAAGTAAGTAAGTTGTTTATTATCGTGACATGTGCAATATAACAAAACATCATATTAATATATATACAAATATGCTTTGCACCCGACCTGATGGGCCTATAAGTCACCAAAACAGAAGTTACCAGAAAACAGAATAGTAAGTAAGAATATTTCAAAATATGTACAGTAGCACCACATACACTGGTACATATGAATAATATATAACGAATATGAATATAAACGAAAAATTGTGTACAGGAATTAATGTCGAATTAATATCAATTATATCAATCAATTATTAATTGATAGAACTTCGGACTTTCATATTGGAATGGAATCATTATGTCAAATCCTAGTTCAGAAATAAATCTTGATGTTAAGTCCCACTAGGTATGTTTATATTTTATGTCCGAGTGTTTAAAGAGATTTTGTCACCTGTTATGCACACCTTGTTGTCCAAAATCAGTCAACAGAATTGTCCAACCCTCTGAATTCTCTCAATCAAACCCCTGGAAACTTGGTGTTATGGTCATTGAGACATTATGTCCAGAAGGAAGTAGTCAGTTATGCAAGCTGAAGGTCAAGGTGACACTTGTAGGTCAGTACTTAAGCCTACATTGTTTTCATAGCAGCTGCATATCTCATTTTTTGAAGGGTTTTCAAGAAAAGTTAATGTAATTCAGACAGTGTCAAGAAGTCACGAGTCAATCGCTCTGGCTCTAAATAAAGGGCACCATTTCTAGGTTTTGGAATCTCAGCGACTGCCTTGAAAACATATTAAACCTTCATAGAAACTTGTTCTATCAAAAACTGCTTCCAAAGTGACTATTTCTTGACCATATGGAAGTAACTTTGACAGACCTTGAATTCAGCCTAATAACCATAGTAACATTTGAATAATATTTTGATCATGATCACCCTTTGTACCTCAATACAAAAAATGAGGTTGTTTCCAAACCTACAGTGTGTCAACAATACTTCACATCTGAGTTAGAAAGCTCAGATTCCAATTATCACCAGATCTGATGGCATAGGGGGCTAGCGTTTATCATTCAAAACAGCAAATTCTTATGCTTGATTGGAAATATAAACTGGCTCTGATTGACTATTGTAGCACACTTCCTGTCTGTCTGCGTCTGGTATTGGCTTTGCATATGGCAGAGAAGTTGCAGGCTTGGACAAATTGATTGTAACTGTTGCGTACATCCGATAGAAAATTGGATATTTTTTCCTTAGCGGAAAGCTGCTGTTGATTTAGTGATGTTCAGCCTTGAAGAAACACAAATGAGACAACTTGTTAGCATTTTGTCACATGCAGGCACTTGCTCTTTAATATTTGATCAAAATTGGATATGTTTCCTTAGCAAAAAGAGTGAGGTATGTTGATTTAATGATGTTTATTTAAGTATTTTAGCATGTTCTCTCTTGCAAAATTATTGATTGAGAAAATTAACCTTATCAAAATTGGATGTTTTAGCCTTAGCCGAAAATTAGCCATTAAACGGTGTATGTTTGTTTTATAATGTTAATTTAATTCTTTTAGTATGTTCTCTCTTGCAAAATTATTGATTGAGTAAACCTTTGCAAAATCAGATATTCTTGCCTTAGGTGATTAGCCATACAGCAAGGTATGTTGATTTAATGATGTTAATTGAAGTCGATTTAAAGAAATGCTTGTGACAGAACTAAATTAAATGTAAGCATGTTGGTATTGGTTATTTTATATGTCCCCCAGTCTATACGGGGGGACATATTTTTTTTGCCCTGTCTCTTTGTTGGTTTGTTTGTTGGTTTGTTTGTTTGCACAAACTTTTACATTGGCCATAACTTTTGCAATATTGAAGATAGCAACTTGATATTTGGCATGCATGTGTATCTCATGGAGCTGCACATTTTAAGTGGTGAAAGGTCAAGGTCGAGGTCATCCTTCAAGGTCAAATATATGGGTCAAAATCGCTCAAAAGGGGACATAGTGTTTTTAAAGTACTGTCATCTACATTTTAGGGGTGTAAAAATCAGTTTGAAGTTGCCACCCACCCTGCAGGGCTTTCAGCTGACAAAATCAGTTGACCCTTACTTACTTTAAGTCACTCTGCCCTTCATGTTTGTCACAGTCTCACCAAAACCAATTTTTTCCCCAACATTTTAAAGATTGAATATAATGCTGTTTTGTTATTTTGTGGGGAAATACATTCTGTCAATATTAATATTACTCCCACATGGACACACATTGGCTAAATACTGTAAGAATAGTATGTCGAGGAACACATTATTCGGTGTCAAGCATCAACACAGCTTAGTCAGCACCCAATACAATATAATGGTGTTTACTTATCTGAAAGTGACCCAAACAATTGGGAGAGTATTTATAATATCATTTTTGCCCAGAGCGAAACCTAAGTCGCCAAAACCCAGGCAAAAATGATGGTCATTTAACCATGAAGTAAGTTAAACCTTTAGGCTGAGACACAAATTACTGATATCACATTTATTGAAACAAAATATGCTGTGATAAATAAGTCCAATTAGTATATGCTTAGCAGCTAGTCAAATAATGCATTGTGTTTTTTTTAGATGCCAACATTTTTTTTTCTTTTTAAAATATTTACAACAATTGTGGTTTTAAAAAACCTCTCAAAAATGCTACATGTAATAAACAAGTCCGGCATTCCACATTTTACACTGAATGGAAAAAAAAAAACATTATAAAAAGTGTTTGTAACACTATCCCTATGTGTGAAAACAGAGGAATATTCATCACTGCCTGTGGATAATTAATTAATTATTCCTCAGAGACGTTTTAAAAGCATTTGATTACAGCCATAGGTTAATGTAAAAGCATTGGCAATAATAAAATTCTTTGTTAGAATTCTTTACGACCAGTTGAAACCAGTTGCATAATGATTTTTCCAGGGCTTTTCTTCGTTAAATATGTCAGCAAACATTCAGAATTAATGTGTCACAGATTGATATCATATGGAAAATTAAGTTGATAAAAACACCTCATTAAAATTAGGATTATTATATAATTTTGAAATATTTAATGAACAATTTAAGAATACAAAATATAATTATTTTAGCAAACATGTTTGAACCGACATAGAAATGTTTGGTTATCATCATCGCACATCAATAATCAAAGCTCAGGGCATCATTAGCACTTCACGTTTAAATGTCACATGTTTTCGAGGTATAAATTATATAGATATTCTTTAACATTAAACAGATTAATGCTTCAAATGTGTCCAAAAATAATTTTCAAAAAAGTCCAAAAAGCAAGATTCAGATCTAATTTGTCCTTGATTAATTAGAGTGAAAAAAGTATTGACACATTTCAAATTGTTCATACTTTTTTACAAGCTTTTCTCTGAAATTTATCTTTGTTTTTGCACAGACTTGTAAGTTTTACAAGAAAGATTGTCTCATACTTGCCAAACTTCTTACAAACCGGCACCATTTTCCAAATTATTTTTGACAGTCTCAAAATTGTGTGTCGGAAACGCGGTGCACAACGGAAATAAAGAAATTAACAGAGACGCTGAATGTAATTTAAGGTGAGGCTCCTTTTTATATTGGACAATAGAATATTTGTGTTTCATATGAATCACAAAATGATGTGTTTCACAGATTTATGTCTCTAGAGGAATGGAAAATTGACATATTCAATATGCGGCCCCTGGTGGTCGACAATCACTTTGGCAAATATCCTCAAGTCTGATTTCTGTTTGTGTAGAGAATGATGAATGATATTGGACTAGACTGATTTCTGTTTATGAGAAATATGATGACACGATATTGGGCCAGAATAATAATAATTCTGTGCTACATCTAAATAAATATCTCCAAGCTGTTCTTAACATTGTCAGTCATCTTCAACTATTTAAGTCCGCAAAGCAGCTTGTCATATTATGCATTTGAAACTATGTGGTTTCTTAAGATGCCAACTTTTTATGCTCCCGAAAATTTTCGGGGACCATATAGTTGCCAGTTTGTCGTTCCTTCCTTCCTTACTTCCGTCACACTTTTTTATTAGTTTCTCATAGCACCTTCAATATTTTACCGATCTCTTACATATTTGGCATGTAGGTACCTTGCATGGACCTCTACCTTTTGATGAGGTTTGAGGTCACTGGGGTCAAGGTTAAGGTCACCGAGGCTTATAAAAGATTTTCTCATGGTCACATTTGTTTTATTATTTTTTTCACACAATTAACCCATAAGGCTAATAATAGATTTTCTCAAGGTCACATTTTTTTTCACACATTTTAATAACCCATATATCGACAAAGAATCATCGGGGAGCATCCATCAGTTTTACTGATATCCTTGTTTTTGGTTGTAATTATCAGAAATATTTACAGAAATTGTGGTCTTTAAAACGTTAATAAACAAGTCAGGCAGTCCACATTTGACTCAGAAATTGAAAAAAGATACATTATAAAAAGTGTTTGTAACACTATCCCTATGTGTGAAAACACAGGAATATTCATCACTGCCGGTGGATAATTAATTAATTATTCCTCAGAGACGTTTTAAAAGCATTTGATTACAGCCATAGATTGGTGTAAAAGCATTTGCAATATTGAAAATCTTGGTTAGAATTATTAACGACCAGTTGAAACCAGTTGACTAATGTTTTTTCCAGTTCTTTTCTTTCTGAATTGTCAGCACATATTCAGAATAAATGTGTCAGTGATTGTTATCATTTTAAAAATAAAGTAGAATAAATCACCCCATTAAAATGAGGATTATAATTCTAATATAATAATATTTATAATTATAATTTAAATATTAATTTATAAAGATCTAAATTACTACATATTTTCCAACGCCTGCCTAGCGTCCCTGGGACAACTTATTAAAGATATAAATTAAACTAAGGATTTATAAAAATGAGACCTATGGAAACTAGTTTCAGATAGCATCCAAGCAAAGTTTTCTTGGGACAACTTTTTAAACTTATTCAAAATAAACATTATATTTGAGGCATACAAAAACAAGACTTACTTGTTGAGCGAAAATTCACCAAATGCCTTTTTTTATGTACCCAGTCTATACTGGGGGACATATTGTTTTTCCCCTGTCTGTTGGTTTGTTGCTTTGTTGGTTTGTTNATGAATTTGACGTCTGAAATCGTTTCTTAACTGCTTTTCTGACTTGCCAAACTTCTTACAAACCCATCACCATTCTCCAAATTATTTTTGACAGTCTTGAAATTGTGTGTCGGAAACGATGTGTCCATCGGAAATAACGAAATAAACGGAGACGCTGAATGTAATTTAAGGCGAGGCTCCTTTTTATATTGGACAATGGAATATTTGTGTTTCATAAGAATCACAAAATGATGTGTTTGACAGATTTATGTCCGTGGAGGAATGGAAAAAATTGACATATTCAATATGCGCCCCCTAGTGGTAGACAATCGATCAGGTTGGCAAATATCCTCAAAACTGATTTCTGTTTGTATGGAGAATGATGGATGATATTGGGCCAGACTAATTTCTGTTTTAATGAGGAATATGGTGACCCAATATTTTGCCAGAAGAACAATATGACTGCCCCAGATTTAAATAGAAATCTCAGAGCGAGCCATTCCTATTTTGTATTCAAATCACAGCCAAATCAGATTTGAAATTATGGTCTGAACTTTCTTCAGAAATAACTGTGTTCTGACCTGATGTTCTAGTTTTGTTCTGTTCATATAATTGCCTTTTTGGTCCTGGCTTATTTAATTGCCAAAACAAAGGTGTTTTATGTGTTCATCACTGATGAATAAGAATTAACCATGGTCAGAAACTGCATCTGAAATAACCAGGTTTTGACCTTGCAATATTAATTTGTTCAGAAAATAATTCTAACTCTGTTAATGAATGTTTTTATTTTAGGAGATCTATTTTATTTATTTTATTGATCATTTAAGAAGTCTTTAAAATATAAATATTACAAATGTCAGAAATTGCTTGTCCAAATTGTTGAAATGGTCAATGATTTTTATGTTTATTCCAAATAAACTGCACTTAATAGTCCTTTGATAGAAACCACTTTTTAGTACGCATTTATGCCAAAACTTATTTAAAAAATCATAATCTTTGTAAACAAATTGGAACATTTTTATAAAGTATTACCAATTAATTTTATTTACATGCCATGCTGTTGACTTCTGTTTTCCCTCCATCTATGTGAATATTTTCAGAAACAATCTACTTGCACACTGAATTAAGAAATTTATGAAGATGAAAATGAATTACTTTTCATCAATAATAACTATTTTCAAAATTTATAATGTTTTGAAAATATAAAAAAATACAAAATATTTTTATTTTTAATATTTGAAACTGATTGAAGTGATGATGCTTGCAAATATTGTGGGTTTTATTTTTAAGCTCATAATCATCAATGTTTGGTCGGTGAATTACTTGTTTATATTGGATATTGTCATTCCCAAAGATTCCAAGATTGTTATAGAGCCAACTCATGGTCAATACAAACGCTGTTCATTTGATTGCTTTCATATTATCGTTTCACAAACCAACATTGTAGTCATTTCCTGTCAGCGTTTGATCAATATTTAAACAGGTTCAATGCTGTTCTCATAAAACATTTATTTTTAGACGATAGAAATCTAATATGTCTTCCATAATTGATCAGTGTATACCTTCACATGTTAGATCCAGTTCTTGCCATTACATTAGCAGCAGTGATTTTTTCCAGTCACAGAATAGGTGCAATTAATAATGTAAAAAATCTATGGTATATCATGAATACAGAAGAAGTGTGAAGTTTGAACCCTTTTATTTCAGTCTGAATTCTGCAAGGACTTATCTATAACTGAGACCCTTTGTTGTTTGAGAAGAATCTAAGAGGATTCTGGAATTTTGTATAACGTTTGTATGACTGACTTGTACATTAATTGGATCTGAATAATCAAAGAATGCAGCAAAATATTCAATAACGCTTTTACATGTATTTTTGTTATGAACCAAACGTACACATCAATGTTGCATCGATGGTTTTATCCTTGCATAATTTTTCCATGGAAATTTGTCATAAATGTCATAAACAATCTCATGGGCATTTGATCGTTGTGAAACAGGATTGCAGGGTGGTTATATCTCACACTGACATTTCTCTAGAAAATATCATCATTAATGCAGCGTACGATTCTTGAAATGTCAATGACGTAACATTTGGAATGTCATTTTGATGATTGTTTTGCCAATATCGCAATAGGATATGAAAAATGATTTATTGCGCAGTGTGACTTGACGTTTCTGTCAATGTGCATTATTTTGCAATTATCAAACGGACATTTGTCATAAAGATTCAGGTTTATAATACTCATTTGATAGAGCTCTGGACTATATATCTGAAAAGGAAATCATTGTGTTGAATCCCAGCCTGTCCATATTATGTGTATCATCAGGACTGGTCAAGAAATTATTTCCACAGCCAATAACCTTATCTATCTCTAGTCAAGAAAGGTCATTGTAAGTTATTGTTATATGTATGTGCACTTTGTACTAGTAAAAAACTTAGATCGGGTTATCATGATGTTAAGTCCCATTAGGTGAGTGTATATTTAGTGTCTGTTTTAAGAGGTTTGTCACCCAAACGTTGTCCAATAGAAGTCGACAGAATTTTCCTCCTCTGACTTCTCCTCAATCACACCCCTGGAAACAAGATGGCTTCTATGTTCAAGCTATTTTGGGACAATGTCCACAAGGCATGAGTCATGTGCGCTAGCTGAAGGTCAAGGTGACACTTATAGGTAAGTAGTTAAGCATAAATAGTTTTTTAATCTGGCACATATCTCCTGTACTCATTGAAGGATTGTCAAGAAAAGCTCATTTTTAGCTCGGCTGTTTTCGAAGAAAACCCGAGGTATTGTCATAGCCCTCTCGTCTTCTGTGTCATCGTGGTCGTTGTCCTAAAACTTTAACATTGTGTAGCGTTACGGGCTTGCCATATCTGCCAAATTTCCCCCCAAAATTTTTACAGTCAGGCATACAGCAATAGAATTTGCCCATTGTTTACTTTTTTAAATTGTTACGTTTAACACAACCGGAAGTGAGCATACCTACCCGAATGGGAGACAACTCTTATTCGACTTAGTTTCAAAAATCCCGAATTGGCTAAAACGGTTATCAATAAAGCAATAAACCGTGTTATCGCTGTCGTCTTGTAAAATTGAAGAAAATACGCGTTAACCAAAACTCGAACAGCAAAAGTCTGCACTACAAAACCAGAAAGTTTCACCGGTTCGCGTATTTGCCCAGTCCCTGTGATCTTTTATTAGTGCCCAGTTCCTGTGATCAGTTATTAATTAAAACAATTAGCTTTGCATTATTGGCAATAAATGTTGAAGTAAATGTAATAGGCACAAATGCAGTACTTATTTACACTAATTTACACAAAAAATCACCACTATATGCAAGGTATTCTGACAACAAAAATATATACATTGATCCATAAAATAACTTCTCCTCCCATAAGTGAAAAAAAAACGTATTACATACTAGTCGCCGCACTTCAGTGCGACGTCTGGCAATCACTGTACATTTACCGGTTGGACCCAGTTCTTATCATACACATGTAACAATAACAGCAGTGATTTTTTTTCAGGCACAGAATAGGTGCAAACAATAATAAATGAAAATCAAGAGTTCAAATGAATACAAAAAAGTTTGAAGTTTGAACCTTTTTTATTTCAGATTGAATATGCTGATTGCTAGAACTTATCTATAACTGAGCCCCCCCCTTACATATTATTCTTTTAGGATGATAGTGTTGTAAGTCGAGTGTTTCAAGTAACTTGATGAGTTGAATGATTCAAATGTGTTCAATATTATTTTGCAAGTAAAGTCCAAAAGTAAGAGTCAGTCTAAATTTGTCCTTCATTAATTATAATGAAAAAAGTCGTCATTTCAAATGTTTCATATTTTATGACAAGCTTTTTCCTGAAATAATCTCATTATTTTGCACAGACTTGTAAGTTTAACAAGAAACTGAGTTTCATACTTGCCAAACTTCTAACAAACCCGTCACCATTTTCCAAATTATTTTTGACAGTCTTCAGAAATTGTCTGTCGGAAACACAGTGCCCATCAGAAATAACGAAATTTACAAAGACGCTGAATGTATGTTAAGGCAAGGCTCCTTTTGATATTGGACAATAGAATATTTGTGTTTCATAAGAATCACAAAATGATGTGCTTGACAGATTTATGTCTTTAGGGGAATTAAGAAATAGACACATTCAATATGTGGCCCAAGGTGGCAGACAATCAGGGGTCCGTCTTATCAACGATCGTACGACAATGTAAACTTACGATTGAATTTTGTAATTTTAAAATATAAGTGATTATGATCTGTATGTTTCAAATATAAAGGACATTTGACAGCAACTTTGGAAATGAATGGCAATGTTCAACAAAAGTAATAATAAATGTGACAGTTACATATTTATGGCGCTTCGAAAATTGCATCGTAAGGTGAGAATGTCGTACGATGTTTGATAAAACGGGCCCCAGGTTGGCAAATATCCTCAAGTCTGATTTCTTTTGGCATGGAGTATGATGGATGACATTGGACTTGACTGATTTCTATTTATGGGAAATTTGATGAAACAATATTTTTCCAGAAGAATAATAACTCTTTCCGACATCTTAATAGACATTATTTTGCAAAAAAGTCCAAAAGGTAAAGATTAGACCTAATTTGTACTTCATAAATTATAGTGAAAAAAGAAGTCAAACATTTCAAGTGTTTTATACTTAATGACAAGCTTTTTCCTGAAATAATCTAATTGTTTTGCACAGACTTCTAAGTTTAACAAGAAGCTGAGTTTCATACTTGCCAAACTTCTTACAAACCTGTCACCATTTTCCGAATTATTTTTGACAGTCTTGAAATGGCATCTTGGAAACGCGTCGTCCATCGGAAATAACGAAATAAACGAAGACGCTGACTGTTATTTAAGGCAAGGCTCCTTTTAATATTGGACAATGGAATATTTGTGTTTCATAAGAATAGCAAAATGATGCATTAGACAGATTTATGTCCATGGAGAAATGGAAGAATTGAGATATTCAATATGTGGCCCCTGGTGGTAGGCAATCACTGTGGCAAATATCCTCAAATCTGATTTCTGTTTGTATGGAGTGTGATGAATGATATTGGACTAGACTGATGTCTGTTTATGAGAAATATGATGAAACAATATTGAGCCAGAATAATAATAACTCTGTTGGACATTTAAATAGAAATCTCAGAGCGAGCCATTCGTAACAGATTGTCCTCATCAGGAACTTTATGAAATTGCTATCATTAGAATGCAATTTCCTGGACAGAATGATTAGAAAATGACATTTCAGATTTACTTTCAGAATTATATTTAACTGCTTTGTTTGTGTTGGTTATTATAGTCATAAATGAAAGTGTTGTATTGGTCCTTGTTGTTAATGCTTTAATTCTGACAAATGTTGATTTTNGTAATCCAGATTACCTACTGGTGGGCATAGTGTTTCACAAACACATCTTGTTTAACATATTATTTTCTATTAAAAAAGTTAATCAATTTGAATGCCTGCAAGTAGTTGTGTACAATTTTTGAACTTCAGCATTTTATATATATCAAAAGTGTTAAATATGTAATCCAATTAATTGCTTTCCCAATAATATATCTCACATTTTTATGGTGGTGGCAAATATAGCTGATTTTGTTTTTTAACGCTCATAATCGTCAAAGTTTTGCCTGTGAATATCATGTTCATATTGGATATTGTCATTCCCAAAGATTCTAAGATCGTTATAGAGCCAAGACATTGTCACTACAAACGCTGTTCATTTGATTGCTTTCATATTATCGGTCCACAACCAAACATTCTAGTCATTTCCTGTCAATGTTCAATCAATATTTAAACAGGTTTAACACAGTTCTCATAAAACAATTATTTTTGAGACCATAGAAATCCAATACTGTGTTCCATAATTGATTGCCGTACCTAGTTTACCATGGCAGTTAGATTCAATGTTCTTGCCATTACATTAGCAGCAGTGATTTTTCCAGGCACAGAATAGGTGCAATTAATAATGTAAAAAATCTATGGTAAATCATGAATACAGAAGAAGTGTGAAGTTTGAACCTTTTCATTTCAGCTTGAATGTGCGCAAAGCCTAGGACTTATCGATAACTGAGACCCTTTTGAGTTTGTTTTTTGTGAAGAACCATTATGCAGTGCAGTAGAAAATATATTAAGTATTTAACCCTTTGAGCGCTGGAACCGGATTTTGAAGGCCTTTGCAAACAGTTTGGATCCAGATGAGACGCCACAGAACGTGGCGTCTCATCAGGATCCAAACTGTTTGCTATTCTGATATAGTATTCTTTGAAAAAAAATCAAAGAAAATGCTAATTTTAGAAATTCAGCAGACAACATTTTTAGCAGACGACAAATTTCCCAGCATGCAAAGGGTTAAATTGGGATGATATAAGTGTTGCAAATCTAGGGATAACTAGGGATCAGAGTCTGAGACTAATACTGAGATGCGTTAGAGTCTGTTTTATGGGCATATGTAGTATGTGTTTTAGCAGAAGTAGGATTTATTTACATAATATGTATTTATGTCCAGTAAGATGCAGGCATGTAATAGACTGATCCTGGAATTCGCTTAAGTTAAGAAAACCCAACAACGCTGGTCCATCATATAAACCAATGATTATAGCTTCGTTTAAATAATAACGGTTGATACGGTGTGTGATATTGAAAGGTTATAAACGGGTAAGTTTTTTTTTGTGCCAGCAGATAAGAGGGTTTTTCCAAAAGCTTGCTTTTCTGGGATACATATATTGATAAATGTTGCGTAGCAAATGCAAGTTTTCATTGACGAGTGCAATTTTCTTGGTTCATGTTTGAATCATACTGGAACTTTTAACAAAATGCGTTGTTAATCTTTCAATAACAAATTACAACATATTTCCCTTAAATTATCAATTATTTACATGATTTTTATGGTTACCCTTATGTTATTTGAGAACTCTGAATTTTAGTTTTATAAAAACATTCTGTCTGAAAATATGTGATTTGATCTAAATAGCAGAATTATTTATAGTTTGTATTGTGTTGCTGATCAAAGTGTGGATTTTTCAACCCTCTGCATCATTAATTTTTCATACACTTGGATGTTTCAATTAATCTTGACTCTTTGGTGCTTTACTAATGAAGTTTATTTTTTAAACAGGTCATTGTGTATATAACAAAGATACTATGCGATCTGTTTTACGACGTAACTGTACGCTCGTTTAGAATTTTAAATGAATACAACAAAAGAAACCTTGTCCATGTGGTCATTAACACAGTTGAAATGAAAACGCACTTAAAATATATAGTAAAAAAACACAAAACCTTTTAATGACAAAGTCATGGAAAATCCTTATATTCTTAAAATTGAAACAAATTGTTTCAGATTTTGCAAATTTTCGTTTAAGTTATGATTTTTGTGAGGAAACAGTAATGTTGAACTTTTACCATGCTCTAAAATATCCCTTATATGCATCTTTTGACGATTCTAAAACCTGAAAATTATAAAGCATTGCAAAGCGAAACCACTGAATAATTTGGAGAGCTCTGTTGTTATCATTTTATTTTGTGACAGTATTTAAGGATTGTATATATAAAGTATAAAATACAACACTCACTGTATGAGCACGGATGGCCGAGTGGTTTAAGCGTTAGACTTTTACTCCAGGGTCAGTGGTTCGAGCTCAGTTGCAGATTACTTATTTTCTTTCTTACATTTTATTCTTGTTTTTTTACTTGAGCTATTTAGTTCCCATGTTTACATTTGTCAATTTAAAGCATTTAATGACAAACTTCAATTCAATTCATGACAAAATCTGTGAAAAGGTCGCTTTAAGTTCTGAGTGTGCGGAGGGGAGCAGGTTATTGGATGTCCATTTTTGATGAATGTCTCTTATTCATCTATTAATCAGACGGAGTCTCAATCCAATAAGCTGAATCTGCATCTCCAGTAAATCCCTTGACGTTAACCTAAAGGGTATATTTTTGTTGCAATAGCCGCAACTGAAATTTGAACATGGTCATGATGGTTTTAAGTCACCGGTGTATAACTGTATGTTAAAAATAAAATATTACTTATGCAATTGCATAGCTTTTTTACAAAATATTTATGACTTATGCAATTGCTTAGACTTTTTCTGCACATTATTATTTAAGATTACCTTTTACTTGTGAAGTATATGCCCCACATGTATAAGGATGGAAAGGATCTCAAGGGCTATTTTAATGGACAAATTTAATTGTATGTCAAAATTTGCATAATGTTTATTCAGTTTAGCAGTTGTTTTTTCTGCAGTTAAATCTGGGCCGAAATTTGGTGATCTTTGTTTATATTATCAATTTAAGTTTTCGTGTTCCCTTCTTGTTCTTTCACCAAATGTTTAGGCTTTGCCATTACATGCCAGAATTGTTCAGGTCCAAATCGGGACATTCCATAAAAAATTGTCTGGAAATTTGACCAATAAGCAGGACACCTAAAACGATCAATCATTCCACCTTTACTTTAGTCAGCAGTCAGTATATTACTTACAAAAACTCTAATTTTCTGCCCAATTTTGACGAAACATGTGTATCAGAAATTCGTGAACACAGCGTTCTCCATTCACCAGAAGTAAACAAACTAAATTCAAATAAACTAAATTGTGGGGTTTGGGGAGTATACCTCGATTTGACATCCAATCGGTACAGGGATATCCCCCTGAACATATGTAAATCTATGACGGGATGTGAGCGCATCAAGCACTTTTCTTATTCAACCAATCGTCAATTAACTCTTAATTTAGATTGATGTAATATGTTACAAATTATTTTCTGAAAATCAGTCGAAAACGAAAGTTAATTTATGTGAAACATCGATGCGTATTGGTCAGCATCCAATTCATTTGATGTACAAAATCGGTGTTTTAACAGGTTTTATAACCTTAGGTGGTATTATACACAGGATTATAGTGTCATTGGAGTTTGTTTCTGTATGATACATCTTTCGATTGCAATTAGAGACCCCTATCATAAAAACACCGTGGTGTGAATGCCTGATAAAATCAATAATTTGCTGATAAGGTGTCAAAAACAACACTGGTGCACTCGAGTAGCGGAAGCGGGTTGTTAATTGGGGGCAATAAAGGGATTAGCGATGGTAAGTTTTAGCCAGACAGAGCTTGAATAGCGAATTTTATTGGGAACTTATAGACTTTACATCGTTTTTTACGAATGTCGGGACAAATCGTCTCATATCGGGATGCCGGGACAAAGGGCCCAAAAGCAGGACTGTCCCGCCGAGATCGGGACGTCTGGCATGTATGG
>VMBQ01002600.1:108867-125234 GCA_007657795.1 Dreissena rostriformis
GTTACAGCAACCGTATAATGGTATCGAACCGGCTTTACCCTTTTCTGTTTTTCATTACACTTTTATTGCACGTATATGTGATTGTTTTGTGTGTTTAACTGGCGTGGTACTTCGACGTTATCTTTTTTTGTTTGATTGGTGGGTTTTCATGTACCTTTCGCTTTCTAGAGCGGTACATACTTCGTTACGCCGTCTTTTTTAATCTTGGCATCCTCAACATCTATACCTGGCGTCTTGATATCTGGAAATAGTAAGCATAGTATTCCGTTTAGTAAGCATAGTATTCCGTTTGATGCATATTCAAACATAAGTATGTTCATATGTGTTAAAATAAACAGGTAATACTTACACTGTGTTAATAATACCGTCGAATGTCTTATATTACACACAATAAATGTTACCGTTAAGTATGTGAGAAAACATATAAAAATAACAATTAATAATATAACAATTAATAAAAATATTAAAAAATTATAACTTTTGATTTCCTCAAGTGAAAATATTTTCCAAAACATTCGCTTCAATGCGGAACTCATTCATGACAGTTATTTCGCATAAAACCTTCTAACATAGGAAAAAGCTATTTATCATTTGGAAGTCAGGTCCCAAAATGGGCTTAAAAGGAAGTTAAATCCCAAAATGGGGTTAAACCGTTATAATTCGGTATTAAATGAATTGATAGACATACAAACGCGTCGAGATAATTAAATAATCATGATTTATGTTATAGTTTACTGTAAACATGCACAAATACTGTTTTTGAGAGAAAATGATATTCGAACATCCAACATCTCGAAGGTCAAGAAATTTAACAACAAATTGATCGCCGGTTTTGCTTCAATAACTTTTTTATTCCGACGTCTACGGCATTGAAACAAAAAACCGAGGGGAGCACAATCACCGTAGAGCCGAAAGGGCGTATTTATTTAAAAGAAATACAAATATAAACTGGCTTACTGGGTGAAAATATCCGCTACTCCTTCACGAAAAACAAGAAAACGACGCCATCTTTGAAGTTTTGCTCCCGTAACCTCACTTAAACGCGGTAAGGTCCCATATACGCATGCCCCCTGTTTATAATTGTATTCAAATTACACTCCTGACTAAGAAAAATGATAAAATTATAGGTTCAATATTGGATAATCATCTTTCAAAGTTGGTAAAATAAAAAAGCTTTTGTAAGGCTTTCCTTGATAATTAACCTATCCATGAACAATTTTTTTTTTGAAAAACCACGAAATTTCATGCAGTCAAATATAAATGATTTTACAGTAATCAGAAAGAAGTTGACAAGTTGACAACTCAGAAGGCTACTGGTAAACGAGAAAACTGCTTCATTCTAACCCTTTGAGCGCTGGAACCGAATTTTGAAGGCCTTTGCAAACAGTTTGGATCCAGATGAGACGCCACATAATGTGGCGTCTCATCAAGATCCAAACTGTTTGCTATTCTCATAGTATTCTTTGAAAAAAAATCGAAGAAAATGCTAATTTTAGAAATTTAGCAGACAACATTTTAGCAGACGACAAATTTCCCAGCATGCAAAGGGTTAACTTGCAATAATGCATGATAAGCATTTCATTAGCCAGTGTTTTATTGGCACTTGTCAGTTTCCAGACGTTGTAAAGGAGGCTAAATTCCACCAAGTCACGTAATTCATCAAAGGGGATCATTTGCATAACAGTTTCTTTGAGGAATTCCAGGAAATCGAAATTACTTGACATTTTGGTTAATATTATTGAACAGGAGAAGAAAACAAAAGAAAGAACACAACACATAAAATATTGTATTCTTTTTTTTATTTGAAATGTTTTTTTTTAAAGTTAAAAAGGAAAATAAAACAACTAAAAAATTGTCACTTGTAAATGAGAAAAATTTGTTTCATTTCTAGTTGCAATTGATTTGCGAGGGATTTATTGGCCCACTGTTGTTACGGAGGCTACATTCCTCCATGTCATGTTATTCATAAAAGCGGGATAATTTTCTCTGAGAAAATGCAGGAATTCCACGAAATCGAAATAACTTGCAAATGTCGGTGAATGTTATTGAATACAAGTGGAATTATTATGAGAACAGACACAATGATCACTCATTAAATACTTTGTTTTCAAATTTTATTTCCTGAAAGAGGAATTGGAAAGGTGACTTCATGCTTCACAATTTTGCAGATTAAAGTTTCAAGTTTTCTTACTCGATATTGTAAAATATAGAATATAATATATATAATTCTCACATGCTATACCTTGTTTCCCATGTAATATAACCATTACATATATTTTTATATTACACATGTGTAATACAATATTTGTAAGCTTTTTCATTGGCTACATAATCAATAACTAACCAATCGAATGGCTTTATTTTGGTGAAATGACGTTGTCGACATGAAATGACGTCACGATAGTAAACAACTCTTAGATCAATCAGCATTTGTTTGGTCAATTAAAATGTATTTTATTTAGTTTAAGAGCGTGTGATAAAAAAGATCTGACATCGTTGTCATATCATACCATATTTTATTAAACTCGTCCAGGAAATTCCTTAGTAAGCTCGCCAAAGGCTCGCTTACAAACAAAATTCCTGAACTCGTTTAATTAAATATGGTAGGATATGACAACTCATGTCAGATCCTATATTTATCAATTACTCTGCAGAATTGATTAAGAAATACCAGGTTATTATATAAAATCTGTTGCGTAAAAATAAAATAGTTAGAATAAAATATTTAGTTTATAAAACGTGTGTACTTGAAAGGTTGTTGCCATTTTAAAAGAAAACATTGCATTTTATGGTTACAGTTTTAGATGAACTTTAATTATTAAATCATAATATACGTAATTTTGTCTTCATAACAACCTGATCAGTTTATTATTTATTTAAACTGGGAATTTGATCCTTCTCTTTCGTTGACAAGCGGAAAAAACAGATTTGATAAAAAGCGTTATTTTGAAAGGGTAATTCTAAGAAAAGTCTGTTTCCTCATAGGAATTATTGGCATTGCGATTATGGGTTTTTATAATAGATTTTCAGACACAAAATTGCCTTAATGGGTATGTTATGACAGATTGTCAGACGGTTCAGGAGTGTTTATTGGAGTCACGGTGAAGGTCGCTTGAGTGCGCTTAGTTGAAACTTCAGATATGTCATCTCCAAGAAGTGTATATGTGCGAGATACAATTTTCTCGCTTAGTTAACCATTAAGTTCTGGGTTATGTGCCCTTTATCCATGGGCATGGGTACCATGCCTGAGAGAACCCGCTGCTGGGGTAGTATTAACCCATTTACGCCTAGTGGACTCTCCCATCCTTCTAAATTGGATCAATTTATATAAAGAATTAGGGATGTCTAGTATATTTATTTCTATATTTAGAATATTTCTTACAGATTTTCCCTTAAGCATTATGCGGCGTCTCATTTGGGTCTATGCTGTTTGCCAAGGACTTTTTTCTAGACGCTAGGCATAAATGGGTTAATGTTTCTGACAAAACTCAGGTTTTCATGTGAACTTAACAAGACATGTTTCAAATGTTTTAGGGAAAATTACATGTTACTTCTATATTTACCAAAATCCATAGTTATTCAAATAATTCGAGGATCTACACAGTCATTATCCTTGATTTATTCTATAGCGTTTTAAAGCAGTTTTAGCTTTCCGATTGTATGTGGTGATCTAAAAAAAAATGTTACTACCGATATGTGTTTCTCTCTGCAGGCAGGAAAATATTAAGTCATTTATGTGGATAATTCCTAGAATTTGAATATCATGAGATTTATTGACTTTCTGTTGTAATTTCATTCTCTCAGTGACATTTACTAGCAAATATTAGTTGACTTTCTAAAAAAGAAACACTTAAAAACAATTATTTTATCCAGGAAATTTGCCATAACTTCTCATCTGTTGCTTCAATATTAAGACAGTCCATTTAATGACGAAATTGGTCATAAATTTCATGCAGTTGCTGGGATATTGGCCGCATTGATACAGCTTTTTTATAATATAATGAAAGTGCTATTGAAGGAAACATTAAAAGATGCGCCATTGTTTCATTTTCAATAAAATGCTCCATAGTGTCTGATTTCTGGAGGATCTGAAAAAGCAGTGACATTATGAAGCTTCTCTACAAGAAATTTAAAAAGGAGCAAGTAGAGCTGAATGCTTATATATTAATCAATGAAACGGAGTTCAATAAATGTTTTCTAATGTGCAAATGAGTTTCTTTTTGTTTTGTAAAGCCATATTAAGCTTTAAAGATTAAAAAAAAAAAAAAATCTATAATTTGTTTTATCTTAAGTCTTCACGAAGTCCAAATTTTAGTAAGGTTGAAGTGATAAGATAGTGAAAAGGTCAAATCTATGTTGAGAAGGGTATTTGTACCCAGTCCCTTCTACAATTCTACAAATGTCAAAGGATTGCTCACTTTAACCCTTTGCATGCTGGGAAATTTGTCGTCTGCTAAAATGTCGTCTGCTGAATTTCTAAAATTAGCATTTTCTTTGATTTTTTTTCTAAGACCACTATCAGAATAGCAAACAGTTTGGATCCAGATGAGACGCCACGTTCTGTGGCGTCTCATCTGGATCCAAACTGTTTGCAAAGGCCTTCAAAATCCGGTTCCAGCGCTCAAAGGGATAATAACCACTTCTGTTTATTTATCAAAGCTTGCTCCAAGTCATTCCAGTTCTTATATATAAATACATGTATATAGTGCACACAATTAGAATGTAGTGAGAATACGGCATGCAATCACCACGTCTGCACAATTCAATGTTATGCGTTAAAAACAATAAAAAATCGCTGGTGCTGCAAAACAAGCTGACATCAGAAAATCATGTCATGTAACCTTTGCTTTTATGTATCCACTTTTATAGATATAGACATGATAGAGAACCAATTTGTAGTATGAAGGGCAACTGCAACACAAAGACCCAAAAGTGTAATACAATGCCAATTAGTGTGTGGCAGGAAATCCCCTGTTCTGTTTAACTTGACTGATATATTCTCATTACTCTGTTATGGTAAATTGAAGGTTAATGGAATAATTGTGATACACTTTATATTTTGTTTGAACTAAAGGGTATAGTATAGGTTAACTCTCCATCTGTCCATTCTGTCTGTCCATTTTTGTCTGTCTATCTGTCTGTGTCCGGTCGGCCATCCCGACTGCATAGAATTTTCTGGGATGACGCTTTACACACATGAATTGAGCCCAGTTTTCCCAGAACAAGGCTCAATTGGTCAGAATCAGGGTCCACTCATCTTACTGATATTGATTGCATTAATTTTGCAAATCCATTAATTATTTTATACCTATGAATTTTTCCAGGAATTTTGATATAAATGGCATATATGTTTTTGATAGCTTTTGAGCATTATGTTGCCATGTAAGCAATATAAAATTTCTCAAACATTCTTGCATGACTGTTATGTCTTAGTCTGAATTTATTTTTATGACTATCAATAGAAAAAAATGCTGCTTAATATTCTTGGGATTAATGTCAGCATTTATTTGGCTGGCATTTTCAATATTTGTGTGCCCAAAATATCAATAGGAAATTATGAAATATGATTTGGTACTGAAGTTTCACAATTATGATATGCCAGCATTTGCAGATGAATATTCTCTGGATTTAAAGGTCTTGATAAGGTAATATTTCATGGTGGCATTTTGATTGCTAAATGATTGGATAATTATGAAATAGGAAAATATGTCTTGTATGATTTAACATTTATTTAAATGTGCATTATTTTGCAATTACGAAAATTAACATTTGACATGGAGAAATACATGGTATGCTTGCAGTAAAAAGCAGAGTGACAGACTGTCAGTTTAGGCTTTTCATTTCTAAACAACTGGCTGGGTAACTTGTATGAGGATTTGTCAATGCTCCACTGACTTTAAGACTTATTCAATGGGGCAGCATAATGGCAATTTCTAACTGACTTTTAGATTAATTCCTTAAGGTGGCATAGTGAATATGGTGTCTGCCTAGCGTCACCTAGAGGTCTCAGTTGTGTCTTCCTAGCGTCACCTAGAGGTCTCAGGTGTGTCTGCCTAGCGTCACCTAGAGGTCTCAGGTGTGTCTGCCTAGCGTCACCTAGAGGTCTCAGGTGTGTCCTTCAGCCCCGGGAGCATTCTCAAGATTTTCCCCAATGAAAACAAGTACTGCATGGTTATTGTCACCCAGGAAATATACTCAAGTTTTTCAACCAGCTGTATGCTTTTAATGTAACTGAGCACAAATAAAATGGATAAGGTTTAAGCAGTTATTCCTTAAGCCACCTAAGCTTTGAAAAGTCAGGGAGTATGTTGATCACTGTGATAACACATCAATTATTCTTCCCAATTAAGTGACAATGTCTTGGCCATAAAATTATGTTAGTGAAATTGACAGGGTTAATTATTTTATTTATCATAAAAATGCTCAAATCACGACTGTTGTCAGTGTTGTGATCATCATCAACATACTAAAAAGAAAATTGTATTACAATAAGATTCACATTTTCAAACTAACAGTATGTCAACAAGGTTGTTTATTAGTATTCTAAAAAAGTTGAGCCCTGTGATTATGTCATAATCTGGTGTGGCCTATTGGAGATAGATTTCCATGTACTGTGACCTTCAGTAGCGAATCTTTGCGCTCCATTGGAAATGCAAACCAGCACTGATGGAGGATTGTTGCATGCCTGCCCAAGAGTATTTCCTGCCTGCGTCAAATCAGATATTGGCTTCAATGTGAGAGAACTTAAATGTCTATAGCTTGTTATCACTTGCAAGGGTTGACATATATAAAACTGTTGAGAAAATCTGACTAGAATCAGATATGTTTCCATAGTGAAAGGCATAGCATGTTGTCACTTGCACTGATATACTTTTTGAGATCAGAATTGGATTTTTTATAAGACAAAAGTGAGGTATGTTGATATAGTGATGTTACAGTAGTAAAGATACACAAATTGGAGAACTGAATATAAGCATGCTGTCATTTGCAGAAATGTGACTCTTGAGTAAATCAGATCGATTTGGATGTTTTTCCTATGCGGAAAGCAAGGTTTGTTGATTCTTATATATAGCGATGTTCATCTTAATTATGTTGTCACTTGCAAGCATGGACAAGCAGAAACTGTTGAGTAAATCTGATCAAAACTCAATTTGTATCCTTGGAGAAAAGCTAGCGAAACGTGTTTTAATTTAGCAATATTTAAGTCGTAAAAAATACACATTAAAGGGGACTTGTTTGCATGATGACACTTGCAGAGGTACTAAGTGGTTAAGTGAAGATTTTCTGGAGAAAAATGAATTTCCACTGGTAGTATTGAGCATTACCGGTATTATAGAGAATACTTTAGTTAAGTGTTTAATACAGATAAGATTATTAAATGACGTTGAGAAAGCCTATAGTCTTTATGATGAGGGGTTTAGGTTTTATTGCATAAAACTAAAAACTTTTCTGTTTTCAACATAAGCCCAAATTCAATTTATCTTATTATTTTAAA
Organism: Dreissena rostriformis; assembly: GCA_007657795.1. Taxonomy (NCBI): domain Eukaryota; kingdom Metazoa; phylum Mollusca; class Bivalvia; order Myida; family Dreissenidae; genus Dreissena; species Dreissena rostriformis. The sequence goes on from VMBQ01002600.1 coordinate 116,363, forward strand.
TATCAATAAAAAATTGTTGAAGAAAACAAAACAAAATGATCGTTAACAAAATGATGTCACAATGCTTAAATAACTGAGCAGCATTGTATTTATCTCTGTGTTGATGCTTAGTATGCACACTGAAATATTTTATCTAATCAAAATCGAAATCCAATATAAATTTTAATTGTTTATTCTTGTACTGATTTTTTAACTATTTGTTCCTTGATTTTTTTTCCTAAAAATGAATCAAGTAAGTTTAGAAATTGTTTGTTAAAATCATCTTTTTATTGTTTATATCATAGCCATCATTCGTCATTTCAGACTCCTTTTTAATAGTGAATAATACTACCTTGATGTGTGGATTATTTAAGCATTATTCTTCCAAGATTTTTTAAGTGGAAAGCCAATATTAACACGGTGATAAAACATTAACAACATTGACAATCTAAGGGTTTGAATGATTTATGAACTGGTTGAATCCTGTTGCATATGGATTTTCCAGGCTTGTTCATCTTTAACCCTTTGAGCGCTAGGAACCGGATTTTGAAAGCCTTTGCAAACAGTTCGGATCCAGATGAGAAGCCACAGAACGTGGCGTCTCATCAGGATCCAAACTGTTTGCTATTCCGATAGTATTCTTTGAAAAAAAATCGAAGAAAATGCTAATTTAAGAAATTTAGCAGACAACATTTTAGCAGACGACAAATTTCCCAGCATGCAAAGGGTTAAATAGCAGCAAATAATATGGATCAGTTGTTAACATAATATTTCAAATATAATTATTTAAAAAAAATACCATGACAATAAGTATTGAAATTCTGAAAACTTCAATAAATGATTGAGCAATAGTAAGCAAACATGGATGTGCTGATTTTTACGTTATTAATTGGTGTTCTGTGAAACAACTGTTATTTTTAATTTATTTATTTTAGCTCAAAGCACTGAAAAACTTGAAACAGTATTATGTCATGCATTTGTCTTTATGACAATTGAACTGTATAAGCTGATCCCATATTAATTGCTGACCAAACCTTGCTGATCCCATATTCATTGCTGACCAAACCTTGCTGATCCCATATTCATTGCTGACCAAACCTTGCTGATCCCATATTCATTGCTGACCAAACCTTGCTGATCCCATATTCATTGCTGACCAAACCTTGCTGATCCCATATTCATTGCTGACCAAACCTTGCTGATCCCATATTCATTGCTGACCAAACCTTATGTAGNCTTGTTCATCTTTAACCCTTTGAGCGCTGGAACCGGATTTTAAAGGCCTTTGCAAACAGTTTGGATCCAGATGAGACGCCACAGAAGGTGGCGTCTCATCAGGATCCAAACTGTTTGCTATTCTGATAGTATTCTTTGAAAAAAAATCGAAGAAAATGCTAATTTAAGAAATTTAGCGGACAACATTTTAGCAGACGACAAATTTCCCAGCATGCAAAGGGTAAAATAGCAGCAAATAATATGGATCAATTGTTAACATAATATTTCAAATATAATTATTTAAAAAAAAATACCATGACAATAAGTATTGAAATTCTGAAAACTTCAATAAATCATTGAGCAATAGTAAGCAAACATGGTTGTGCTGATTTTACGTTATTAACTGGTGTTCTGTGAAACAACTGTTTTTTTTAATTTATTTATTTTAGCTCAAAGCAGTGAAAAACTTGAAACAGTATTATGTCATGCATTTGTCTTTATGACAATTGAACTGATCCCATATTCATTGCTGACCAAACCTTATGTAGTTAAACTATGTTAATGTATGCACAATAATTTTTATGCCCCCTTTTAAAAAAAAAGGGGGTTTATTGTTTTTGGCCTGTCTGTCTGTCCGTCATTCTGTCTGTCTTAAAACTTTAACCTTGCTCAGAACTTTAGCAATATTGAAGATAGCAACTTCATATTTGGCATGCATGTGTATCTCATGGTGCTGCACATTTTGAGTGGTGAAAGGTCAAGGTCATCCTTCAAGGTCAAAGGTGAAAAGAAATAAAAATAAATCAAAGCCGCGCATTAGAGGGCATTGTGTTTCTGACAAACACATCTCTTATTTCATTTATGAAATTACTATAATTATGCTTGCTTTCAAAAATTCTGTCTATATTTGTTCCTCAAAAGTAAAAGTAAGTTTTGCATCATTTTATGATATTTTCTATGTGAGTATAAAAACAGAATACCTTTTTCTTGAACAAGCAAAGAAATTCTTTCAAGTCATGTTTTTCTAAATTATTTTGAAAAAAAAAAGATTTAAAGTCAAATCTCAGACCTAATTTGGATTTCATTATAGTGAGAAAAAAAACAGATTTCAAGGTAAATTTATTATTTTTTTTATCTGAAGTAATCTCATTTATTGCATGGTTTAACCAGAAACTTAATTAACAAAATTAATGGAAAAGCTGATTGTAATTTAAGGTGCTGCTCCTTTTTATGTTGGACAATGGAATATTTATTTTTCATTAGAACAACTTTATGATTTGTTTGACAGATTTATGTCAGTTTTCTGCAAAGGAATGGAAAGAGTTTCATATTCAATAGACACTTGGTTATGATTTGGTTTGACAGTGTAAATTCATTTTTCTGCTGAAGAATGGAAAAATTGACATATTAAATAAGCACTCCCCTGGTGTTAGACACACATATTCGATAAGCACTCCCTTGGTGTTAGACACATATTCGATAAGCACTCCCCTGGTGTTTAAGACACATATTCGATAAGCACTCCCTTGGTGTTAGACAATCACTTTGGCAAATATCAGCTAGTCCTTGGTGTTTGCATGGATTATGATGAATGGTATTGGGCTTGACTGATTCTTGTTTATGTGTCAGTACCGTTATTTGTAATTTTTACCATTCCGTTCTTGCGAAATTTTGTTCCTCTGGTGAACTTTTTGAGGGAATTATTTCGACTTCCGATGATGTTTAGCTCCTTTTGCCATCTCAATGTCCTCCTCCCATATTTTAATGATGATCAGAATCATCTGGTGGGGAATTTGGCAGACCCCTCCTGCTGAAAAGAATTTTTGCACAGGCTAATCTGGGACTACACTTTACTCACATGCATTAAGCCCTGTTTTCCCATAGCAACACTTATATGTATGTGAAAAACTGCTTATAATTCATTTGTAAGAAAATTACATATTTATCTATTCATATGGAATTACATAAAATCTCTGTAAATTATAACTATTTCTGATGGTTACTAATGTAATTGAAGAACTAGGAATATGACTTTCATTAAATATTTGATTGGAAACATGTAACATAATTGTAAATAGCCGAATGATTTATGATTTAGTTTAAACCTATTTATTTAAGCTCGATTGCATCGAAAGCCGTAGGCTTATATAAACGCTCTCGATTCCGTTTCCTGGGACTATAACCAGTACTTGGTGTCTTTGGGGTAGATCAAAGGAACGCTCCCAGTGGGGTTCGAACCCATGACCTCCCGATCGCTAGGCGGACACCATATCCACTACGCCACGGCGACCTAAAAACCTAAAAATTTATGATTTCAGTTTGTTAATAATCTAAATGTGGATTTTCAACAAATTGTTCATCTTCTGTTTTTATTCCACTTTGACTAAAATTTATAAAGCTCCCTTGAAACTCACAAATATTAATAATACATCATTATGTTTAATTCAAACAGGCTAAGATAATTATATAAGTAAAGGTTTCCAGAGGATTCAAATTATGAGAGATATATATTTATGAAACAAAAAAATGTACTCAGAAAATATTCATGGAATTCATCAACACTATTTTATCAGCAGTCAATATTTAAATTCAAAATCACAACAAATTGTAATTTCTTTCTAATGGTGTGCACTGTCCTTTTGGCCTTTTTTTTATTTACCTGAGGGGGGAGGGGCACTTATATATTGATATTGCATTTCCATATTTTCTAAATGTACCTTATTCTCCGATAAATCATCCATGTCTGAATCCAATTTGATGCAGCTGCACATGACTATTTATTGCCTTGAAACTAGAATAATGGAGAGCGCAAGCCCACTGAATAATAAAAGAAAGTGACTTTTTACATTTGTATAGTTTTTAGTACAAAATTATAGGAAAATACTTGGTTACATGTAAATTAACATGTTTTTACCATGATTTTTAAAGTATAAAGACTTTTTTTAACATTTTTTGATGATCTTAAGAGACTAATACAAACGGCTTTTAATTTTACACCAAATGTTTCAATTATAATTTTAATGTAAATGTTTGTATAATATTAATGTAGTTTTTTTTTATTCTTGGTGGAACATTTATTATACTTCACACAAGCACTTTTGGTTAATATCAGAATTCCTGAGAATAGAATGAACTACTATACATTGGAACTGGAACTCATTTTAATAACTGACTTGTTTTTTACCTGTCCCCCTGTGAGTATCATGAGATTTTGGTCCCTGATAGTTGTCTTCTTTCTTAGAGGAGATTCTTAATGAGTATACCACTTGAAGGAATTAATGCTAAAATAAAGGTGTAGGGTTCGGTAACACAACACTAATGACAAAATGTTCCCCGCATTGTGACCCGCCATAAACACGCACAATCCCAAATAGAGCCGCAATAATCTAAATGCAAATCTGGGCAAGTATTGATGCCCCACCAGATTTCATCTACATAACCAATACATTGTCTGCAGCCTTTTGCTAGCAGGATGCCATTACGGTCACAATATACTAAAAGATTTCCTTAACAAGTTCAATGTAAAAGCAGTAACTTGTGTAAGAAGAACTTGACACAAATCACTGTTTTACAGTCATCTTTTTACAGGCTTCTCTCCAGTTGAATGTATAACCACCAACTGTTAAGGTCTTGTGTTATCCCCAACCTTTCAGCAAAACAGTAAATTTGTAGTACACAACATGGTTTTTCCTACCACAAACACAAAGAAATATTTAAAATGGTATACTTTAACATTACCAACATCAGTGGGTTACACTTTGCTATTTTTTTTTAAACCCCTGGTATGTAATAAAGCGGGGTTAACTGGAATCGCTTTGGATGTCTGTTCATCCGTCGGTTTGTCTGTCCGTAGACCCAAACTTTTCCAGAGGCATTCTCCTTTACTGTTAAACATACAAAATTCAAACTTGCCTGCATTGTTACTCATGATCTTAAGTTATGTCCCAATTTCAACTTAACATGATACATTTTGTTTATTATGCCCCCTTCTTCGAAGAAGAGGGGGTATATATATATATATATTGTTTTTGGCCTGTCTGTCATTGTATGTNTTTTAAAATGTAAACAAAAAAGTCACATAAATAATTTGATCCAAAAATTAACGGCTGTTAGCTTAACTGGCCGTTTGAGCAACCGTACCCTGGTATGTAATAAAGCGGGGTTAACTGGAATCGCTTTGGATGTCTGTTCATCCATCGGTTTGTCTGTCCGTATACCCAAACTTTTCCGGCATTCTCCTTTACTATAAACATACACAATTCAAACTTGCCTGCATTGTTACTCATGATCTTAAGTTATGTCCCAATTTCAACTTAACATGATACATTTTGTTTATTATGCCCCCTTCTTCGAAGAAGAGGGGGTATATTGTTTTTGGCCTGTCTGTCATTCTGTCTGTCCTGCATTCTGTCTGTTCCAAAACTTTAACCTTGGTCATTACTTTTGCAATATTGAAGATAGAAACTTGATATTTAGCATGCATGTGCATCTCATGGAGCTGCACATTTTGAGTGGTGAAAGGTCAAGATCAAGGTCATCGTTCAAGGTCAAGGTCTCAGACAAACACATCTCTTGTTTTTATATTAAAATTGTGACCTGAGAGCATACATTGTAGCTAAAAAACTAAAAGTGTTTTATAGTCCTCCTATTTTGGTAATGGTTTTTATCTGTCAATTTAAGGACTTCTGTCAACTAATTCTTTCCCTGCATTACTGATTGGGTTCTGTTGATGACATAATTTGTCTCCATCTCCTGAGACCACTAGAAATAATAGTGCGCCTAATGACATTCTGTCTGGTACGATTGGCTAGTATGTTTGTTTTCTACCCAGTTTTATTGCATCTCATATTATTATGAATGTCTTTGTGTTCAGAGATTGATCCTGGAAATGCATGTCAATGTTTTTTTCGCTTCACTATTATTATTTTCGTCATGTCTTAAGTGCAGTTCCTAGCAGATGTTAAAATATTTTTATGTCCCCAGTCTATACTGGGGGACATATTGTTTTTGCCCTGTCTGTTTGTTTGTTTGTTTGTGTCAAACTTTAACATTGACCATAACTTTTGCAATATTGAAGATAGCAATTTGAAACTTGATATTTGGCATGCATGTGTATCTCATGAAGCTGTACATTTTGAGTTGTGAAAGGTCAAGGTCATCCTTCAAGGTCAAAGTTCAAATATATGGGGGGACATAGTGTTTCACAAACACATCTTGTTTTCTCATAATTTCTTTCTGGAGGTTTTTTATTCCTATAAAATGCGCCCGTTAAAATAATTTTCATAATTGCAGGGCCGTCGTCAGACTTTTCAAAGTGGTCAGGCTCTAAGAGCCGGAGGCCTGTTAGTGCCGAACGCAAAGCTACTAGGGGGGTCCGGGGGCATGCTCTCCGGACAATTTTTTGAAACATAAAGGCTTAATCATGACATCAGTGTGAGGTTTTTAGGCCAAAGTGCACGATTTTATTAAGTTACACGGCGCCGCACCAGGCTCCATATTATTTGCAAATGCGATAAACTAGGGAAAAATAGTTTGTTAATTTGCTAAGTTGCATTGCTGTAACACCTTTAAAATTTTCCAAATACACAGCTGCGCCTTTCTCCTCGAGCAACAAACTCCTCTGCAATTTTAGTTAAGTCAAGTGCGTCCGTTCTTTGCTTAGGAACGTGCAAAGTCATAAGGTTGTTGAGTCTAGTTTGGGACATTGTACTTCTCAGATATGTCTTACGCGGTAATTCTCCGAAGCTCAGAGAACGTCCTCTTGCCTGTGGCATTTGTAGCTGGCATTGTCAGTACGATTCGTATAAGTGCCGCGACATCTGAGTAGATCACCCGCAATGTAGGTGAAAGCTTGTGCAAATAGTCAAGTACGTGTGACAGTCGGATCTGGTCATTGTGCTGTTTAGAAAAGTGTGTTTTCAAGGTCTCCAATTGAACTTTCAGCATGTCCTTGTTTACGTCATCTGAATAAAATTCAGTCACAAAGAGAAACTCTTCACTGTAATGCTCGTAGCTATACGATGCAGCCTTAACAATAAGGTCTTCTACATTTCTGAGTACCTTAAGGCCTGGCTGATCAAACCTCTCCTGGACACAATGTATAACCAGATCAAGAGCTTCAAAGTAGGTGTGTCTGTAATGGTCAGCCATGGAATCTGAGAAAAAATGTTCGGCATCTCCAAACTAAAACCGTTTGGGATCTTTTCGTTTTCTTGGCATCAATAGTTAATCCAGATTCTCTGCCTTTTGGCTCACATCATCGAAGAACTGATTGAATGTCTTTTCATTTCTTAATGTTTTCAGTGTGTCAATTCCGTAGTTTTATATTTTGTGCAGAGGGACACCATGATATAGCCCTTTTTTCGTTTTTTTCTTCTTTTAATTTGAAGAGACAGGGTCAAAGGATTTTGATACAAGATGATCTGTCTCATACCTTCAATTAAATGTCAGACAGAAATCAACATCTGCACAAGCATTGCTAACAGGCGCTCGATGGCAATGACTCAATCATTCGACTATCTGTTGTGACTTGTTTTGAAAAATGCAGCTGCAACTTTTTTTTAAGAAGACGTTTTGTCGGAAGATTTTTATTGATTAAGTATGTGTATGTATTATAATAAACAGGTTTATAAAAATCACGGCTACAGCTGCATTTAAAAAAAAAATCACAACGGATAGTAGAATGATTAAGTCATTGCCATCGAGCGCCTGTGGCATTGCCGTCCTAGTTACGGTACAATATTGCATTACTAAGGTTCAGCTATAAGTAGGGTTTCTTGGACTATTAATTGCCTTCAATATGTGAACGAAGGGCTTATAGCATTTTTAATTTATTTTTATGCCCCCCTTCGAAGAAGAGGGGGTTTATTGTTTTGCACATGTCGATAGGTCGGTCGGTCGGTCCGTCCGTCCACCAGATGGTTTCCGGATGATAACTCCAGAACGCTTAGGCCTAGGATCATGAATTTGGGGAATTTGTTTTATAGAAAGATGTGTCTCATGATTATTATATCTCAATTCTATTTCAATTTAATCTTTTCAAACATACTAAATTATGAAAAAAGCAATGAATATAGTGCAAACATGTACAAATGTAATAATGAGAGAGTAAGTAAAAAAAATCCCCCAAAAAGGGAAACACCGCGAAAATTCCCCCTCCTAAGGGCTGCGGACCCCTTCCCCCAAAGTAGTGTGAGGGCGCTGAACGCTTATGCCTAGGATCATGAAACTTCATAGGTACATTGATCATGACTCGCAGATGGCCCCTATTGATTTTCAGGTCACTAGGTCAAAGGTCAAGATCACAGTGACTCAAAATAGAAAAATGGTTTCCGGATGATAACTCAAGAACGCTTACGCCTAGGATCATAAAACTACATTGATCATGACTGGCAGATGTCCCCTATTGATGTTCAGGTCACTAGGTCAAAGGTCAAGGTCACGGTGACTCGACACAGTAAAATGGTTTCCGGATGATAACTCAAGAAAGCTTACGCCTAGGATCATCAAACTTCATAGGTACATTGATCATGACTGGCAGGTGACCCCTATTAATTCTCAGGTCACTAGGTCAAAGGTCAAGGTCACAGTGACTCGAAACAGTAAAATGGTTTCCTGATGTACTAAAGAATAATTAGGCCTAGGATCATGAAACTTCATAGGTACATTGATCATGACT
>VMBQ01002601.1:0-18308 GCA_007657795.1 Dreissena rostriformis
GTCTGTGATATCTTAGATTTTATCCAAACAATTATCTCAACAAAAACCAGTATGGCTAACATTCCATATACACATCAATTTTAAGATACATAAATAATTGTTGGTTGTATATATTGTTTAAAGTGATTTTTGCAATGAATAAAATTAAAAAAAGTAATGTTTATAATAATAATGTTTATATGAGCTTCATTATGTTTAAATTACTTACAACTGTTTTATATGAGGTTCATTATGTTTCAATTGCTTAAAACTGTTTCTTTTTTACTTGATTTGTTTTCTTAAATAAAACAAGGACTGTTTGTAAAACAAGCGTGCCCCCCCCCAAATGGGCTGTCAGCTGTTGTGGCAGCCATTGTGTGAATACGTTATGTATGTGACCTTGACCTTTGACCTAGAGAACTAAAAATCAATATGGGTCATCTGTCGGACATGACCAATGTCCCTATGAACTTTCCTGATCCCAGGCTTAAGCGTTCTTGAGTTATCATCCGGAAACCATTTTACTGCTTCGAGTCAATGCGACCTTGACATTTGACCTAGTGATCGGAAAATCAATAGGAGTCATCTGCCAGTCATGACCAATGACCCTATGAACTTTCCTGATCCCAGGCTTAAACGTTCTTGAATTATCATCAGGAAACCATTTTACTGTTTCCAGTCACTGTGACCTTAAACTTTGACCTGGTGACCTGAAAATCAATAGGGGTCATCTGCCAGTCATGACCAATGTACCTATGAAGTTTCATAATCCTACGCCTAAGCGTTCTTGAGTTTTCATCCAGAAACCATTTGGTGGACGGACCAACAGAGGGACGGACCGGCATGTGCAAAACTATATACCCCCTCTTCTTGGAAGGGGTCATAATAAATACCACAGTATTATTGATTGTTAAAAAAAAAGATAAATGTATATGGGTATGTTGCTCTAGGTCCGTCCGTCCGTGCACAATTTTTGTCTGGGCTATTTCTCAGCAACTAATGACCGGAATTCAATGAAACTTTATGGGAAGCTTCACTACCGAGAGGAAATGTGCATATGATCGGTGGCTTCTGGTCGGATGATTTTTCACTGAGTTATGGCCATTTGGAATTTTCCATTAACTGTACATATAGTGCAATTCTTGTCCGAGCTATTTCTCAGCAACTAATGACCGTAATTCAATGAAACTTTATGGGAAGCTTTACTACCAAGAGGAGATGTGCATATTATCAGCGGGTTCTGGTCGGATGATTTTTCACAGAGTTATAGCCCTTTGAAGTTTTCCATTAACTGTACATATAGTGCAATTCTTGTCCGGGCTATTTTCAGCAACTAATGACCGGAATTAAATGAAACTTTATGGGAAGCTTCACTACCATGAGGTGCCCTGGAGTACAGTCTTGTACAGAGAGTCGTGCATGATGACGTGTCCAACCCAAGCCAGCTGTAACTTAGCACAAATATTTGTGGTCATGGTAGTGCAGTTATTAAATTGCCCTAACTGAAGCTTCTTTCATTTGGTTCACTGTTGTTTATTTCTTAATATGAAACAATCATAAGCAATCCAGTGTCATTTGTCCACTTCATATAGAGGGCTTCATTTGTCCATCGATATGTAGAGAGTACATCACCAGAATCGATTTGGGTTGGCATGTATGGTAAAGTTTCATGGACCTTGCGTAGTACAATCTGATCTCAATTCTGAAATTTAAAGATATAATAGCATATACTGGACAATATAACAGCATAGATTTTTCACACATTGAATAAACACACATTCAAGCATAAACATAAAGGATTTCTTTGCCTGTTAATTTGTGTAGTAAAGTAAAAGAATGCTATCATTATAAATATTATTTTGTTTATAAAGCTTAACTTCTACAAGTGTAAAATGAAAAAATGCATTACAAGCATAACAGGAGCCAAGAAATACATTAAGTATGAATATGATTATGACAAAATATCTCTTACACAAGAGATGTGTTTGTCAGAAACACAATGCCCCCTACTGCGCCGCTTTGATTTTTTGTTTTACATTGAAGGTTGACCGTGACCTTTCGCTACTAAAAATGTGGAGCTCCATAAGATACACATGCATGCCAAATATCAAGTTCCTATCTTCAATATTGCAAAAATTATTGCCAATAATAAAGTTTTCTGAAGGACGCACAGGCTGACAGACAGACAGACAGACAGACAGTTCAACTGCTATATGCCACCCTACCAGGGACATAAAAACCCACCTACGAATCCTTTGAAAGCAAATGGGAATTGTTCAGTGCTATTGTCACGCAACTTAATATAACTAAATATTTAAATTTGATGATTGTTGTTCTTTTGCACCCTCTTACATTGCCATTGAATTNTAATTATTTGGACTATCATTATCTCATGATGTAGAGACAAACCCAGGACCTCAATACCCTTGCGGCTATTGGGGCCAGTAAGTCTTAGATACTGACCAGGCAATAGAATGTGATGGTTGCTCAAGTTGGTTCCATATTAATTAATTAATTAATCGTGATCAAAGAAAAATAATATTTTCACTCGTGGCTGCGCCACTCGTGAACATATATTTTCTTTGATCACTTGTGAAATAACAAACGATCTTACACTGACATGAACAAATATCCTCTTTAGTTTAACCCCTTCCTTCAAACATTTTACATACTATCATGAGGCGGTCTTATTCTTCGGTCACCTGTTTTGGTGTAATTGTCTAGATGCATGCATAAGTACTAACATAATTTAAGGAATACTGTTCTTTCATAAGTTGTTTTTTATGCTTTCAATTTCAGACAGCAGAATGTCTCGGCAGAAAGAAATCTAGCTACTTACTTAGACAACCGCATGTTCCCATGTTCAGCGAATACGTGAAAAAGAGGTTGCTTGCTCACGGCGCTCGACACACCTATTTGTGCAACGCACTGCAATGTAATGATCCACGGGGCACAATCAAGTGGGCCTGTTGCGACATTTGCGGCCGTTGGTATCATGATGCTTGCTGTGAAAACTTTCCCCAAGATCCGGAAGAAAGTTTTACTTGTGAAGTCTGTTCTGCCCAGTACATTTGAAATTGAGTGTAAACTAATTAAGACCAGCACAGACAACTATGTCTATGATTGGTGATTTGACAGGGTTTTCTTTTTTAATTCTAGGAAACAGATGGTACATTAGATATCAAAACTGACATATAATTTCACTGTTAATGATGTTTGGGCTCCTTAATTTATTAATGATAATGTTTGAGGAATAATTAAGACTATGAAAGTGTTAACTACATGACTCCTTTATTCAATTAGTGTAACACTGATCATTTCACAACAATGGCAATGTTAATGTTATTGTGTGTGTTATTTTGATTATCTCAGTAGTACTGTCTATAGTCGTGCATTATTTTCTTTAAAGTAGTTACCGTTTTGGCAAGTTTCAACTTATGATGTTATATTCTTCAATTGTCACTATCTATGTAGATAGGATTATGAGTAGTTGGTGAATCATTAATGATAATCCATTTAGAACTACTTATTGTTAGTCATAATTGAACCATGTGAGTCAAGGATTTAGTGAAGCAAAGATGGAATAATATTTTAAAGGTAAAATACACATTGTGCTTAGTTATTGACTACATGTGTATACATATCATTTAACAAACAGATGGGTAGACCTTAAAGTTTCTGTTTTCTGATATTTTAAAAACAGTTAAAAAATCAGAAGAAGAAAAAAACAGACAAATACACAATCATTTTGTGTATATCAATTAAACTCCGACATTTAAATAGAATTAATAGAATGTATTCATTGTAAATAATAAAACAATAATCGTTAAAATGATTGATATTATCTTTTCAAATCAAAGAATTAAATTGTAGTAAGAAATTAAGCTCAGTATTAAAATCTTGCTGTTTGGTGTTTATGTATATATATTATATATGGGTTATGACTGAGAATAGTAAGTTCCATTTGCTTTTTTTGCTGTCTGATAGTACTTTACCTCTTGTGTTTTTTATTGAAGACTGGAGTTTAAGGGGATTTAATATTGTTTTTTTATGTTGTAAAAATTGACATTTGTATCGTTAATCTTTGAAAGCATTTATTTTTTTCACAAATAAAGAGATATTCTGCAGGAAACATGTACTGAAAACAATCGCATCTGGTATTGTTAGTCATGCCTCTACAACATAGTCTTATTGTGTTCACAACAAACTGTTTATGCCCCCTTCTTCGAAGAAGAGGGGATATGTTGTTTTGGGTCTGTTTTTGTTGTGAAGAGACAGTTTTGATTTCAATAATTAATCATTGTTTCAATTTATGAACTTATTCAACCTTATTATAATTCGTAACAAAATGTGCAGTTTAACTATGCAGATGCCAGTGATGAATTACTATAATCTGTATTTAAAACAGAATCTGAGGTTTTGTATATATTATTTAATTTACATTTTTTATGATATTTAGATAAGACTTCTTGACTAGTTATAATACTAGAATTATAATATACTTATAGTGATGATCAATCAACATGCGAAAAGCAAAATATGAAGAAAAAAAAATGAATGTGCCAAATCATCTATAACGCACAATTCTCATAATAAACATGTACTTACCAAATTTCAATAATTTGCTTTAATTGTATTTTGTTATTCTAAACCTGGTTAAATGATCCCAATAAAAACTGTTTTTTTCTCTTTCATAATGACTGACTATAAAAAATGTATGCTGTATTATTATAACAATTATAATTATTCCTATAACATCCTAATATTCCTAAAAGTCAGCTGCAAGTAGAGCTACTTGTTGAAATTTGTTGAAAAAAGAAGTTCCATTTTCTTTTGCTGATTGTTATGTCCATATTACTTTTATCAATTTTTTTGTTGAAATCGGTAACCAATGTCTTTGTCAAAACTAATTAAAAAGAAAAAAACTTATGATGCATATTTATGAAGCCGTTAAAACAAAAAAAACTTTCTTTTCACAAAACAACGTTAACAGACTTTGCTTTATAAAAATAATACTTATATGAGCAGCCCTTTTGTTCATATTATCATTTGCAATATGATTATCTTTATATGAGTCATTTTTTTAGATTAAGCAGTGAATGGTATGAAGTAGCATGAATGGTATGAAGCTACTTATTATTATTTTTGATGGACAATACAATTTCAAGATATGGACTATCTTTTGTGTCTTGTTTGTTACTAAATGATATACATGTCAACATGTTCTATGCAAACCTATGCATACGAGGGAACACACCAACATTGCCCAGGCGCCTGTCATATTTCATTTCTTTATAAACATCAAAACTGCTCAGAACTTCATGCTACAACACCAACTTCATTAAGTCAGCCACCACCACCACTAGCAGCACAATTTCAGTCAATTACTTGGTCTTGAACTTCTTACACGCAATAAGTATAGCCACATGAAGTCATGCCAAAAATAAGATGCCACAGCCAACAACACCATTATTTCCGCCAGTGACTTGATCTTGCACTTTTTGTTCTCAATACTTATCAGCATACCATGATAAATATAAGACGCCACCAACATCATTATTTCAGTCATCATTTGGTCTTGCAATTCTCACTGGCAATAAGTGTCAGCTGAGCATGAGCAATAAACGACACAACCACCACCAACATCATTATTTCAGACATTAACTTGGTCTTGCACTTCTCACGGGCAATACGTATCAGCTGGTCATGAGAAATATACGACACAACCACCACCAACCTCATTTTTTCAGACATTAACTTGGTATTGCACTTCTCACGGGCAATAAGTATCAGCTGATCAATCCAAATATAAGACACAACCACTACCAACATCATTATTTCAGACATTAACTTGGTCTTGTACTTTACACGGGCAATAAGTATCAGCTGATCAATCCAAATATAAGACACAACCACCACCAACCTCATTATTTCAGACATTAACTTGGTCTTGCACTTCTCACGGGCAATAAGTATCAGCTGGTCAATCCAAATATAAGACACAACAACCACCAACATCATTATTTCAGACATTAACTTGGTCTTGCACTTCTCCAGGCAATACGTATCAGCTGGTCAATCCAAATTTAAGACACAACCACCAACAACATCATTATTTTAGACATTTACTTGGTCTTGCACTTCTTACGGGCAATACGTATCAGCTGATCAATCCAAATATAAGACACAACCACCATCAAAATCATTATTTTAGGCATTAACTTGATCTTGCACTTCTCAACGGCAATAAGTATCAGCTGGTCAATCCAAATATGAGACACACCCACCACAAAATCATTATTTCAAACAATAACTTGGTCTTGCACTTCTCACGGGCAATAAGTATCAGCTGGTCAAGCCAAATATAAGACATAACGACCACCAAATCATTATTTCAAACAATAAATTGGTCTTTAACTTCTCACGGGCAATATGTATCAGCTGATCAATCCAAATATAAGACACAACCACCACCAACATCATTATTTCAGACATTAACTTGGTCTTGCACTTTTTACAGGCAATTAGTATCAGCTGATCAATCCATATATAAGATACAATCACCACCAACATCATTATTTCAGACATTAACTTGGTCTTGCACTTCTGACGGTAATACGTATCAGCTGGTCAATCTAAATATAAGACACAACCACCACCACCATCATTATTTCAGACATTAACTTGGTCTTGCACTTCTCACGGGCAATTAGTATCAGCTGATCAATCCAAATACAAGACACAACCACCACCAACATCATTATTTCAGACATTAACTTGGTCTTGCACTTTTTACGGGCAATACATATCAGCTGGTCAATCCAAATATAAGACACAACCACCACCAAAATCATTATTTTAGATATTAACTTGGTCTTGCACTTCTCACGGGCAATTAGTATCAGCTGGTCAAGCCAAATATAAGACACAACCACCACCAAATCATTATTTCAAACATTTACTTGGTCTTGCACTTCTCAAATTTACGCATAGCTTGGCTTATGTAGACAATTTTGTTTGTTTGACAAGTTGGTAAAAATATCAGGTATTTTGATGTAAATTTTAAGTGCGTAAATTTACGCAGAGCTTGGCTTATGAAGAAAGATAGTTAAAAACATGTAAATTGTATTTGTAAAATGCAAAGTTTAACTCTACTGTTTTAAATTTGTTTGTAAATTTACTCAGTGCTTGGGACAATTTTTTACCCCCTTCTTCGAAGAATAGGGGGTCTATTGTTTTTGGCCTGTCTGTCATTCTGTCTGTCATTCTGTCACAAAACTTTAACCTTGGTTAAAGTTTGATACGGTAACTTTTGCAATATTGAAGATAGCAACTTCATATTTGACATGCATGAGCATCTCATGGAGCTGCACATTTTGAGCAGTGAAAAGTCAAGGTCATCCTTTAAAGTCAAAGGTCAAATATCATTGTATGTTTCTGTTCCAAAACTTTAGCCTTGGTTAAAGTTTGGTCATAAATTTTGGAATATTGAAGATGGCAACTTGATATTTGGCATGCATGTGTATCTCATGGAGCTGCACATTTTGAGTGGTGAAAGATCAAGGTCATCATTCAAGGTCAAAGGTAAAAATAAAATCTGATTGATGTTGATTAAAGGGTGTAAATTTACATAAGGCTTGGCTTATGTAGAAAGCTAGTCAGAAATCTGTTGTATTTCTGAAATTCAAAGTACAATATAACTGACCACTTTACAATAAATAAGTTCGTAAAATTACGCACTGCCACTCGAGAAATTGCCAGGGTTTTTATTTTGATTTACGTGCGTACATTTACAAAGAGCTTGACTTATGCAGAAAGATCATATATTTTAGTTTAAAGTTTTGTATATTTGAATTTCAAAGTATAATATTGCTATCCTTTGCCATAAATTAGCTCGTAAATTTACGCACTGCTTGGGACAATTTTTGTTTATTACTTCGAATCGTTTGTAAAATTATCTGGTATTTTGATGTTCATTTAAATTTACGCAAACCTTGGCTTATTTTGAAAGATACTTCGAAAAAAAATATTGTCTTTGTGAAATTTAAACTACCGCATGACTTTTTTTTAATAAATTAGTTCGTAAATTTACGCAGTGCTTGGGACAGGTTTTGCATAGTTCTTCGATTTCTATGTTAAATTAAAAGGGTGTTTATGATGATTAAAGTGCGTAAATTAACGCAGTGCTTGCACAAATCGACAACTGTATTTTGAAAAGTTTATAAGAATGAAATATTTGGGCAATAAAATGAGAAATAAATCACATGTTTTTCTTCATTTTGCAACGAATATTGAGGGATAGTCCCTTGTACAATGCCAGTGAGTTAATTGCTTATAACTTGATGAATGGAGAAATAACTGTAAAGGAATTACAACACGAACCAAGATTCACACTCTTGGTGCCCATGTCTTAAATAATTTTGACAAGATTTTTAAAATTAATTCACAAAGATAAAAAAACAAAAACATTATTTGTTAATCAAAACACTCACAGGTACTCAATCCCTTCCGATTTAACTATATTCAATGTATATAAGCTTATACAGAATTTGTGAATATTAACGTTTTAAGTGTGCTTGTGGTAACATTTCAGAATAAAAGATGGGTCTGTTTTAAGCAGATTGATTTTAAACATTGACCGTTTTGCCTGTGAGGCCGTTTTTAATCGGGCCGTTTTAATTTTTTGCTATAATAACTTTCACCAATATTGTCCGAAAATAATAGTAGTCCGAACAGTTGTTCTTGCACTCTTTACAAATGTATGTACAAAGTCATTTTGTACTTTAAATTTAAACAAAACTAATAAAATTTTGACCTTATTAAGTGTTTATTGTATTGGACATCGATCTTAGGATTTTCACAGCCAGCGGTCTTGTAAGTCTCACGGGGGTAGCGTAAAAAATGCAAGAATTCCGGTATATCTTAAGTTTCCCACGGTCTTGCAAATCTCACGCTACACCGGCGATCGTTAAATCGCTTTGAATAATTGGTGGCGGTTTACTTAATTATAACGTCACTTGTGGAGAGCAAATGCAAGTAAATGTTTTTTTATCGTATATCATTATTTGAACATGTAAATAATAAAGGAAAATTGTTGAAAAGTATTTGATTTATTATGTAATATGATTGCATATACATTGTATAGTGTACTACTTCCAATAGCGTACTTTAGTTTGTCTTGTTCTGATAAGTCTTCTTTATGCTGGTTATGATAGAACATTCTAATTTTTTACGAATTCTGCGGTTGCAGAATTTCTTGTAGTATTTTAAGGGATGAGATTTCGCTTTTGGGCTCAGAACGGGTGTGTCGGTAAAAGTGATTAAACATGAAAATGTCCGTTCAAATAATACTGTTCAACTCAACATTACTCATTAACATGTTGAGACAGATAAAACTCAGGGCGGTTTAAATCTAAATAGGGAGTTTTTTTCGTCGCTGCTGTATAACCTAGCTTTTCACCTTACCCGACCTTTGTAAGTGTCCAATAGAATTTAAATAAAATTTCCCGCGGCTAGACACGAATGAATACACTTCATTTATTCCATTGGCTGATTTGAGCATAATCCCCCAGAACATTGGAAACATGACCGCGTCTTTGTAGCATAGCATGATACGCTTGTTTGCTGCGTGTTCAGCATGAAACAATTTAATTTATCTCTAATGAAAAGTCTTGATGGATAGAACAGTTTTACACTCAACTCTTGACATCAAAACAGTTTGTGAGTGTCCCTTAATATTCAGAGGATTATCAGCGCCAGAGCGTTTGTACTTGAAGGCTATGTTCTCATATTAAGTTATTACTACCATATTGCTGTCTTGAGTATTAGTATATTTGAGTTCATAAAAGTATCGTTTTTCGATATCCTGATATTAGTTTTGGCCAAACTTTTTTTAATTGTTTCGGAATTAAACATTAAACATGTAAAAGTATAAAGTTTTAAACAAGCCATCGTTCCAGCAGTGGAATCGTGACCTCACTTGAAAGTATTGCATTCCATGCCGCAAGGTATCAGGGTTAGTTCGCGGTCAGTACAGGGATCGTTATATAATATAGACAGTATCGCGTGAACTAGGTGAACTGGAATTTTATTTAGACCAGTTGTTCAATGAAGATATACGCCGATATAATCATGGTATCTCAATAATAGATTCTTTGTGGGTTTTCAACAAAACCATGATCGATATTATTATGCCCCCCTTCGAAGAAGAGGGGGTATATTGCTTTGCACATGTTTGTCTGTCGGTATGTCGGTCCGTCCACCAGATGGTTTCCGGATGGTAGCTCAATAACTCTTAGGCCTAGGATCATGAAACTTCATAGGAACATTGATCATGACTCGCAGATGACCCCTATTTATTTTGAAGTCACTAGTTTTTTATTAATTTAACACGAATTATTCCACCATATTGACCAATGTATTGAGCATGATCAAGATGATTCCCGACACTGTTAATAATCGAATCAAATAGCAATGCCCGACAAACCACTAAACAGGTTTGTCCGAAGAACGCATGAATAAATATTTAAAATATGTACGGATACTTCGCCTGTGGCCGATTGACTAACATGCTTTAATTTCACTACCATTCTTCTTTTTTTGTATCTATAGATATATGATCAGCAATATGTAATAATGTAAAATAAACCGCGAAAACAACGCGTAACATCCCGTACTGCGTGAAATGCGGCTAAGAACTGGACAGAAAGACATATTCTATCTCTCAGTTCATTCATAAAACTCTATACCTTTCACCAACTCCAACCACAATCAACGCCGTATATCTTTTTTAAAGATATTTCTTGTTTAAATTTTAGAGTGACAAGGGTGAACAAATATTCATTGAATTTGAAATACTTTTTTTGTTTAAGTAATTTTCATTTGAATGTGCAGTCATTATAAGAATAATATATACTTAAAGTTTNTTTTAATATTTAAGATGAATATTTCTAACACTCATTAAGAACTAACAATATAGTTAACTTACCTTTAACCCCTAATTCTCATGCGCAGAAAGGACAAACCTTGAATTGGAAGAAATTATATATTGTATCTCGTTTATCATAGGGGTGTGGCAGTTGTTCTTGAATGAAATCAAATACAACAAACCTTTATGTGAGGATCTTGTTTTATTGGGCGATTATAGATTGTAGAATATCTCTTTAATAAACCACTCATTTTTTTTTTTTACAAATGCGTTCGTTGAGCTGTTGTCATCCACAGTGACACTGTCTGATTTTGCATACACATATGACGATGTCTTGCGGTCGAACATTTAAATAATATGCTATCAAAGTAAATCCCAAAATTAAATAGGCATTTTTGTGTTCACTGCGGATGTTAGTGCCAACCTAGTGCCATTTGGTGGTATACATATCTGATGGTTTAATGCTTGGTCAATAAAGCAGTTCGTGAAAACTCAAACGACATGTACGGTATTTTTATTTTCACACAATACAATGTAATATACATATATATAAGTAACATAGACATGTTTAATGAGCACGATTTTCTTTCAAAATCACTTATACGACTTACATGTATAACAAAATTATTTCCAATCGAATCACTGGCTTTGTAATTAATGAATTATCGACCATTAGTGTGCCCCAAAACACGAATACCCTTGTTAAAATGGACTGTTCCCTGATAGAACTACTTTCCTAAAGCTCCTGCACGGAGTTTTGCATTTGATCAGGCTGTGTGAAAGCGTCTAATTAATATAAGAATAGTGCAAGATCAAGACAGACTTCATCGTTGATTTCGAGTAATATAGGGTGCCTACAAAGATAGGCTGCTATTAACAGCTACTGACCTGATACCACAATTATACCAGGCACCTTTGTATTCGTTCGATATCAGCTTACGGGTATGATAAATATAATATGGTACTTAATAATAAATTTTACTATATAACCAACCAGTAATGTTCTCGTTTTTTACCACGATTTTGAACGAACCATGCTTTGAATTTCAAAGCCATGCAATAACAAAACAAATTCATTCACTCAAATTTATACACAATTGTGTCGTGCTCTGAGAAAACTGGGCAAAATGCTTGTGCGTAAATTGTCATCCCAGATAAGCCTGTGCAGTCCGCACAGGCTAATCAGGGACGACACTTTCCGCCTTAGCTGGATTTTCGCTAAGAAGAGACATCATTTAAACGAAAAATTCCATAAACGCGGAAATTGTCGTCCCTGATCAGCCTGTGCGGACTGAACAGGCTAATCTGGGATGACAATTTACGCACAAGCATTATGCCCAGTTTTCTCAGAACACGACACAATTGACAACGAGATGACACGTAGCAAACTTAAATATATTACTGACACATGTATATTATGTACAGTTCATGCAATGCAATTATTTATAACTTATGCCCTCATATATATACAAATTACATTACACACAAGTCTTAAAGTTTGAGAGATATACCAGGTATTCTCAAATGACAAACATTCTAAAGGTACAAAAACGCACCATTATTTTGTACAAATATACACATAAATGCTGCCAAAATAACACATAATAAACGCAAATTCTTCAAAAACCTGCTTAACAAAACCCTGCTATGTAAGGTGAGCGGATAAAATATGTATACATAGATTTCCTTTCATGCACAACTTTAATCGTCAATTAAATTAAGGTGAACAAGAGTGCCAAACTGTCACAAGATACGCCCGTTCGAAGGTTTTGGACACCATGCTCAATGCTTGAAATGCACTAAGTGACCTCAAGACCTAGTTATTGACTTGGCATGACCCATATTTGAACTTGACCTAGATATCATTTAGATGTAACATCTGACTAAATTTGGTGAAGATCAGATGAAAACTACTTCAATTAGAGAGCGGACACCATGCTAAATGCTTTAAATGCACCATGTGACCTCGTTTTTGACCGGGCATGACCCATATTCGAACTTGACCTACATATCATCTAGACACAACTTGTAACCAAATTAGGTGAAGATCAGATGAAAACTACTTCAATTAGAGAGCGGACACCATGCTAAATGCTTGAAATGCACTAAGTAACCTCGTGACCTAGTTTTTGACCCGGCATGACCCATATTTAAACCTGACCTACATATCATATAGACACAACTTTTGACCAAATTTGGTGAAGATCGGGTGAAAACTACTTCATTTAGAGAGCGGACACCATGAAATCCTTGAAATGCACTAAGTGACCCCATGACCTAGTTTTTGACCCGGCATGACCCATATTCCAACTTGGCCTAGATATTGTCTAGACTCAACTTCTGAGCAAGTTTGGTGAAGATCGGATGAAAACTATTTGAATTAGAGTCCGGACAAAGTGGCGCCGTTGAAAATGCACTAATTGACCCTATGACCTAGTTTTTGACCCGGCATGACCCATATTCGAACTTGGCCTATATATCAACTAGATGCAACTGCTGACCAAGTTTGGTGAAGATCGGATGAATACAATTTGAAATAGAGTCCGGACAAAGTGGCCCCTTTGAAAATGCACTTATTGACCCTATGACCTAGTTTTTGACCCGGCATGACCCATATTCGAACTTGGCCTAGATATCAACTAGATGCAACTGCTGACCAAGTTTGGTGAAGATCGGATNCCGCCGCCCGCCGCCCGCCGCCCGCCGCCAAGGGGTTTCACATAATACGTCCCGTATTTTATACGGGCGTATAAAAATGAAAGGATTGTAAAGTTAATATGACTTGATATTTAATTTTAATTTACTGGAAGCACTAGCATGCGCAGACCAACGTAAACAGGATTTCATGCTATTACAGAGACTTGTTTATAACAGATGTACTTATTTTTGAAAAATATAATTAAAAGTATAAAACAATTACTACAACTACACTAACGCGCTACCACTGGACCATTTAGACAAACATATGACAATTTAAGGGGTTTAAGGATATACGAATTACTAACGTATTGTCCACACTACCATTGAAATGAGATAGAAATGCTTGTTTTTCGACTCATTTATTATGATAAACGATACCTTAATTTAATGATCTGCGTAGGTCATTAGTTTTATTTGCTTGTTTGAAAATACTGAGATAGACTTTTCTTTTGAAATTACGACAATGTTTTTTTTGGACATTTTGTAGTTTTTCTAATCTTTGAACAAGTCAGTGTTAAACGAAAGGTTCCCTAAAAATGTCATATATTCGCCAACACATTCTTAGACGGAAATGTTTTGAAAACATTTTAGTATCAAGATAGTAAAACTACACATTTTTGAAATACGATGCTTTAAATAATGCTAATGCCATAATAACCACCCTGTTTTTTATTCATGTGAAATAAGTTAAACAGTTAATCAAACTATTTTAAATTATCCTAAGAATTCCCTAGATATATCGTGAAAACCAAATTCTTCAAATTCAACATTAGTCAGCATCCTGCTCGGGAGAAACTATATTTATGCCATCAAATTTATCAGAGAACAAATATCAAGGAATGGGTTGGCGAATATGTGCTTAGGTTTGCATTACATTAAAATCAATCAGAATCTGAGAGTACAATCACATGGCCGCTGGACGAGATTTCATCTTCTTCCAGAGCATACGGAGTCGAGTCCGGTTCCTGGTAAGTTTCAATCAGACCTGCATTTTCATCATCACTCCACAAGCAATTTGACCCTTTGGCTTTCTTAGAAAATGGCAAACTTTTGTTTGCGGTAAAGTTTTGCAAAGGTTGTGATTGTCTGGTTGTGTCAACCGTTTTCTTAAAACTGACATGCTTTTGTACTTGGTTAGACTTTGGTTTTGTTTGGCGAACTTGGTCTATGTCAGTTGAAGTACTCGATATTTCTTCAATCCCATAATTATTTGTAGAGTTATCGCACAGTTTTTCACTCGGTGACTTAAAGTCAGCTTCTTGTTTAATTTCAACATCTAAAAAATGTACTGATTTATAATTTAAAACGTTTAAGTGTACTTGTGTAGTGATGTCATCATTAACATGTTTTGTCTGTTCTTTCCTCACTGAACTGTTATCTTCAAGATTTTCATCATCTACAATTTCTTTATTTATTTCTTTATCATCATTTACAGTTTCTTTCTTTATTTCTTTATGTAATAAACTCTCATTGTCCGAATCAGATTCGTCAAATTCAACATTAAGGGTTACAACAAAGTCAGCCTCCTGTACCGGCGGACTTTTTATGTCATCATATATATCCGCAACACTTTCCAGAGAAGCACTATCTGTCTGACAAGACACTGTGGTCTCTTTTTCAGTTCCTGTTTTTGATTGGTCAGAATCGTTTACACTTTCAACCTTTGATTGCAAAACAGTGTCTTTAACGATATCATTCTCTTTCAATTTGCTGCCGTCAGATTCCGATTGTATTGCCATATTAGAATTGCTATTTGATGAGTCTAACACAACAACAACGTCAGCCAGTGCCTCTTTGCCGCTGTCATTAATTGTCTCAGATTTGTCGTCACCATCTATCAATATAACATCAGTCACCAACGGTTTCCGTGGAATGTTGAATTTTGAAACAGGTTTTGCTGGCTTCGATGGTTGCTGTGCTGTGGCTGCAACACGCAACCTGTTATTGTTACCGCTTCCAACCAGCATGTTGGTTGCACTCTTCATGACATTTCTGTTTTGTTGCTTGCCCATACCATGAGGAACACTGCCCCTTATGCCCGTGCCATGAGGAACACTGCCCCTTATGCCCGTGCCATGAGGAACACTGCCTCTTATACCCAACTGAGGAGTCACTTTCTGGTAAGCCCCAGACGTATTCACAGTGCTGCCAATAAAACCTGATGGCTTTGGCCCCTGAAGAGGAGTCATCGATTTGGAATTCTTGCACAAGGCAGCTATGTTCTCAATATTGACTAGCTGTCTGGACTTCAAACTCGTGTTCTTCTGCATGATGTTATTTGCAATCATGCTAGAAGCAGCAGATGGGCTGAGTTTAGTTGTTTCCCACGCGAATTTCGTTGGCGACACCTGTGAACCAACCGGACTTTGATTTTTCAACGGCGAGACTTGACCTTTCAGTGGTGACCCTTGACCTTTCAAAGGAAACCTTTGACCTTGGAATGTTGAGATCTGACATGGTGACACTTGGCCCTTAAGAGGCAACCTTTGCTTGTGGAGAGTTGGCATCTGCCCTTTAACAGGTGAAACATTACAACCAAAAGGAAACAAATTTTGAACAGGGACAGTTGTATGCAGACCTTTTGGTGTCGATGTTTGAACCATTAATTTGGACCCTTGGCTTTGGAATGCCAAGTTTGGCGATTTACTAATATTGTTTTGCAATTTAGCTAATTGGTTTGAGACACTTCTAGACGAATTTACAGATTGTTTACTATTTACTAATGCTTTTACTAGTGATTGTTTGCACGGCTCTTCATGCCACTTTTCCTGCATAACTCTGTTCAAGTTTTCAATTGATGCGATTTGAAACTGAGGCACATTCACACTTTTTGACTTACTTGGTGTTTTTATTTTACTTTTTGGCACAACGTTACTTGTATCCCTAACCCCTGCAACCTTTTTACTCTTTATAGAGCATGCTGAGACAATTTTGATCTTCATTGGATTGTTAGTATTTTGAATGGTGTCTTCATCATCTGACGGTATTGCAATCACTTCAGTGTCATCTGTTAAATCAATTTCACCAAGAACAATTACCCCTGGCTTGGTTTTTGGTATTGCACTTTCCTTTTCTGACACAGTTACCTGAGATTCTTTACACTTATTTTCGATTTTAGACACTTCTTTAACACTTTCAACTGTACATTTGGCATCTGAGGTTATATCGCCCATGTTTGTTTTCTTCTCCTCTGTTTGTGGCACCACAGTTTCTACAATCTGGACTGGATTCTTATCATCTTTGAGATCAATTTCAACTTTGTTCTTCTCAAAAGAATTACCAATCTTGTCTTGCACATCATTTTCATCAGGCAATATCTCCAAACTTTCTAATCTTAGATAATCCTTATCTTTTCTGATATTATCAGAATTATTTTCACCATTCTGATTCTCACTTGCCTTTGACAATGTTGCTTTGATAACATCAGACCAATCAGGTCCTTTTTCGACTTTCTTTTCATTCACAGATGAACCATCGTCATCAATACCTTCAATCCCCTCGCCATCACTGTTTTCAATGACCTCAAATGCAAAATCTTGACTGTCAGCATCATCATCACTAAGCATTGTCACTTTTGAAATTTCACTCTTTTCAGCGTCCATTTTAGCATCAACAACAACATCCGTTTTGATTCCAGTGTCAAGCTCAGTTTTAGCCTCATCCACCGTATCAAGCTTCACTCTCTTGGCATCACTGTTTTCATCAACATCCTCTTTCAGCACATCAGCTTTCCTCTTCAGTCCCAAATTGTCGCTGAAGTAATCTCTTTGCATATCTTCACCTGTGGAATCTTGCGACTTCTTAGTGAAGATCTTTGTCTCGCCACTCTCTAAATTCTCTGAAATTGATGGAAAAATGCACCGGTTGCATTATAATTGAAGAAGTGATAAGTTTTGTAAGAAACTTACAAAGCCGAGTAAATATGTTAACCCATTTATGGTCATACAATTTACGTTTTAAGAACAACATTATCAATTTCCTGCACACATTACTATACAACCAGTATTGGTATTGTTTCTCTAAAAAACAAGAAACCGTCGGAGACGGGTGATGCTCCCCAAAGTTTTTTTTTGTCACAATATTGCAATATATATTCAGATAAAAGTAAACGTCTTGAGGGGCATAACTTTGGACAAAATCATACGATGGATGGTTTAGCAACTTAAAAATTTCAAAGGGCCATAACTCTCTAAATAAATCATCTAACCAGAACCCACTACATGCGCATGTCCTAAAAGTAGTTAAGCTTTCCATAAAGCTTAATTGAATTCCAGTCAGTAGTTGGGGAGAAATAGCCCAGACAAGAATTGCACTACATGTACATGTATATGTACAGTTTATAGAAAATTTCAAAGGGCCATAACTCTGTGAAAAATTATCCGACCATAACCGGCTGATAATATGCACATCTCCTGTTGGTAGTGAAGCTTCCCATAAAGTTTCATTGAATTCCCGTAATAAGTTGCTGAGAAATAGGTCGGACAAGAATTGCACCATATGTACAATGGAAAATTTCAAAGGGCCATAACTGTGTGAAAAATCATCCGACCATAAGCGGCTGATAATATGCACATCTCCTGTTGGTAGTGAAGCTTCCCATAAAGTTTCATTGAATTCCCGTAATAAGTTGCTGAGAAATAGCTCGGACAAGAATTGCACTATATGTACAATGGAAAATTTCAAAGGGCCATTACCCTGTGAA
>VMBQ01002601.1:26196-42221 GCA_007657795.1 Dreissena rostriformis
TGTGGCGTGTTCTGAGAAAACTGGGCAAAATGCTTGTGCGTAAAGTGTCATCCCAGACTAGCCTGTGAAGTCCACACAGGCTAATCAGGGACGACACTTTCCGCCTAAACTGGATTTTCGCTAAGAAGAGACATCATTTAAACGAAAAATTCCATAAAAGCGGAAATTGTCGTCCCTGATTAGCCTGTGCTAATCTGGGATGACAATTTTCGCACATGCATTATGCCCAGTTTTCTCAGAACACGACACATATTTCTGCTAGAGGCTGGTCACAGTTATAGGATTACTTAAGTGATTTTCTACAAAGAACCTAAACTTATATGTAAAGCTTTTTGTCAGTAAATTTAGTAGATACACAGATATGTAGTTGTTAGATCGAACATTACCATGAAAATTATAAGTACAACCAGAGATTACCACTGTTTGAAGGGGAGGCGGTAAACTACAACGGGCGAGGCATGGTATAGTATTGCGCAAGGGGGGGTTAGAGGGTTAGGGTTAGGGTTAGTGTTAGGGGTCGGGTTAGGGTTTGGGTTAGCCTAAACCCAACCCTAACCCTAACCCGACCCCTAACCCTAACCCTTACCCTAACCCTAACCCTTACCCTAACCCTTTTACCCCTATACCATGCCTCGCCCGTTGTAGTTTTCCGCCTCCCTGTTTGAAGTCTTGTCAAATCAATGTATTGGCCCATATGAATAATAAATAGTCGAAAAAAAGTCTAATTTCAAGGTAAACCATTTTTTTAATTTCAGCCAAATCACACTCAATCTTTGTAAAGTGAGGCAAATAACAAGTAACTCCTAAATCTTAACTAAAAATGATTTCATACCAACATGCTTATTACTGCAGAGCTTATACCTTAATGGTTTATCCTCTGACCCAACATGTAACGATGACACAAAGTCCTTCTGGCGGCGCTTCTGAAGCTGGTTACCGACATCAGTGAACGCCTCACGGGCCAAGTCATCAATGTCTCGAGTCCTGGAAATTTATGAAAACTCCGTTGACTACATTCTTTAAATTCTTAAATAAATTGTGTCCACCAGATGCAAGCGGGAAGGGAGGGGGTGAGGGGTTGGGGAAGGGGTTCTAAGCCCTAAGAGAAATGTGTGTGTATTTCGAAGTTTATGAGGTCCTTCCAAGCCAGAGACTGCATTATGTGAGGACCCCTAGTGTGTCCTAGCACTCCAACGTATTTAATATGTAATCAATTAATTTGACTCACGAAAGTTGGGATGAATTTTAATTATAGCTGCAATTTCCAGTTATTTGCAGTTTCTTTTTTACTGAAAGATTGTATTTTTGGCGTTGTCTTGTGCTGTGGGGGGAAGCCAGAGAGTACCCTGTCCAGTATGGTGACCATCGACCAAGCTCAAATGCTGCCGGGAACTTGGATTGAACTACAGTCGCCTAGGTGAGAAGCGCGTGTACCAACCACTGTGCTAACCGGACAGCCTTTAAGAGAAATACGATATCTTGAAATGAAACTTCTGATCGCCCGAGACTTTAAGGAAATTCTGAAATCCTTCCTCCGAAGCTTTATGATCATGGAAACAGGACTTTTTGATTACAAGCAATACACAGCCACTGGTAAATTCACATTTCAATTGATATTTCGGGTCCTTTGGGAGAAAGACTTTTATCATATTTAAGATCCCCTTTATATTTGCCCCATGTCATTTTATACACTTTCTGTTACCAATCTATCTCTTTAAGTTAGAACCAAAACAAATCAAGTAACATTCTCAGAACAAACTATAATTAGATCCAGTTTTGGATACAGAATCTTTAGTTATGCATAATTCATTACCATATTTTGAAAAAACAATTACATCTTAATGTTGTCATTTCATTGGTCAAGTCTTTTAAAAGGTGCTCTGTGAGCATTTGTCTGATTATTTTCACTTAAATCGAAAATGTTTATGTTTCTAAACTAAAATACTGAGATTTGACTGGTGCGTAGCCATATACATTATAATAATCTTTTTAAAAATCTCTTATTTTAAACAAAAAAGTCAAAACCTGAGGTTGAGTCTCTTCTCCTTGTTAACGTTCGTTATAAGATTCCGGATATCGTGGTAGTCCGGGAAAACTTTCCGTTTGTTGACGAATCTTTCGATCTTCCTGTTGACAGCTTCATACCTTGTACCTGGAGAAAATATCATCAAAGCACTGACCACACTGAAGGTGTACCTGGAGAAAATATCATCAAAGCACTGAACACTCAATGTGTACCTGGAGAAAATATCATCAAAGCACTGAACACACTCAATGTGTACCTGGAGAAAATATCATCAAAGCACTGGACACACTCAATGTGTATGTGGAGAAAATATCATCAAAGCACTAAACACACTCAAGGTGTACCTGGAGAAAATATCATCAAAGCACTGAACATTCAATGTGTACCTGGAGAAAATATCATCAAAGCACTGAACACTCAATGTGAACCTGGAGAAAATATCATCAAAGCACTGAACACACTCAATGTGTAACTGGAGAAAATACAAAAAATGTATCATCAAAGCACTGAACACACTTAATGTGTACCTGGAGAAAATATCATCAAAGCACTGAACACTCTCAATGAGTACCTGGAGAAAATATCATCAAAGCACTGAACACACTTAATGTGTACGTGGAGAAAATATCATCAAAGCACTGAACACACTCAATGTGTACCTGGAGAAAATAGCAAAACACTGAACACTCTCATGTGTACCTGGAGGAAATATCATCAAAGCACTGAACACACTCAAAGGTCTGAATGAAAAACTGCAGGGCCTGCTCTGCCATTGGCCAAACTAGCAAATGGCTACAAATTAGAAAATTTAGCTCAAAACATATCCATTTGGCTGTTACTTTTTCTTCATAAAACCCAGTAAAACTGATAAAATGTTAAGAATTTCTGTGCTCTACCTTAAATTTGGCTAAAGAAAGTTTTGAGCCAGGGAGAGCCCTGATTATCTGTAACTTGAATAATATTTTTTCTACATTTTTTACAATACCTGGTGCATATTTATCTAAAGCACTTAAGATTCTTGAATAAGCGAAATATGTTCTGACTATTCTGTATGTTTCTTTGATTTGATTATTTAAAACGAACTTCTGTTGATAACAGAACACACCATCTCTTTATATCTCTCACTATTTTCTGCTACCTTTACTTTAATGGTATCATTTTGATAATGTGCTGCTCAATTGAAAAGTTGATGACATTGTTCATGCAATATGTTTTTCCTAAGTCATTTCCCAAACAACAAAACATAGTTATCATTTTAGCCATCTTATGGGGTTTTATGAAGAAAACAATTTGCAAAATCTTTGCCTTTGTTAATATAGTGAAACAAAGAATAAGACATGAATTGTGTATTTAAATATATGACGATGTTGATATGCATTTTCAACCAACACAGGCTGGCAGTTATGTTAAGGTAAGTTAAGTGCTTTCGGAAGAATTATTTTATTAGAAATTTAACTGTTGAAATGAAAACCCGTATGAAATTACAATATCCAAATCAGTGTTATGATATGGGTAAGATCACAAAACATATCCTAAATGTGCATGATTGCTTTTGCAATTAAAAGGTATTGCTCTTCAAAAGTAGGTGAAATCTATAATTTTACTTTAAGAACCAATCTTTTAAAGATAATGCTATTTCCATACCCTGGTATTTGAAGTACTTTTCCGTGGGTCTGCCGGTGTATACCTTGGCCTCATGGAGATCACACAGTTTGTTGTACACCTGCAGTGAAGAAATTGATTGATTGATTCTTTTTATTCCTTTATAGTTAAAGTTCAAGGGCACATAACTCAGGAATTAGTGTCAGTGCAAATAGTGTCATGGTGATGACATATTTGAAGTATAAATTCAATGGCTTGAGAAATGAAGAAGTAGTTTGCTGCCCCAAATTATAACATTTTATATTGGCCATGGTCACAAAACACAGGAAAAAGTGGTTGACTGCACATGAAAATCGTGTCATACAAATCTGAAAATTTAATCGCTTGAAAACTGTGGAAAAAGTTCATTCCACATTGCAAACGTAAAACATTTTATGCAGACCAACTAACAAACCAACCAATGGCTCCAATATACCCGCATAAAACTTAGTTTATAAACAATAGCAGGTAGCAATATCTGAATCTACTGAAAAACCTTTTTTTCATAACTAAATCTTAAACTACCCCAGTTCATGTGCACTCTGCTGACCTTGACAAATTTCCGCTGCAGTTTGTCTTCAAGCAGGTAATCGGACACTTCACTATCGAGTTCATCCAACGACAGTTCTCGAGACCGCACCTTCTCGATCTCATCTCGAATATTCTACAGAACAATAAGAAATTACATGAAACAGAGCCTGAATACACCAGCGATGTTTCCCAAAAGGAACAAAAGTTGCGTCTATTCCTTTTCAAAAGCGCATTATCTGCAAATAAAATGAGCACTGAAACTGTACATTTCATATAACTAAGATGGGTTTGTGCAATTAAGTACCAAGCAATTTAAAAGACCCATAATTCTCAATCTGAAGATTTTACAACAAATATTCCCCCAATGTCATGGTTTTGCACTAATTTTTCACAACTGGGGCAACACCTGTATTTTCCCCATTGGGCAAAAAAAAAATCGCTGTTCACATACTCTAAAGAACAATTGGTTGGTAGATCTGATCAGGTTTACAATACGTATAGATATGACACATTTGGTTATTTAGAATACACACAAAAGAAACAAAAGCAAACTTGCCATAAGTGACATTGTATCAACTTAATTTTCTCAATGACCATTAATTTCCAATTAACTACTATAACTTTCAGCTCAGGTGAGCTAAAAAGGAAATATTTAACAAGTCATTGAAATCTGGTCAAACCGGACTCAAAATTTATGAGCGTACAACTCACAGGGCTTGTGCTAAATCTGATACATGTAACTGTTAAAATATCCATTCCAATTATTTGTGTATTACCTGTAAAAGGGCTTCAAGCTTTCGTATCTGCCTAGTAGATCCTTTCTTGGCATGTTCTTTATTCTCATCACTAGGCCCAGGTTTTTCATTATCCTTCGTTTCTTTTTTCTCAGGAACCTTTTCTTCTTCTTCTTCAGACTCTTCATCATTGGCCCTAGCTTCATTGCTTTCAACAAATGCTTTTGGTATTGATTCGTTTGAATCAGGACTTTTACTAAGGGTAAAAAGTTTAGCTCTCTTTTTTTCCTTATCAGGCTTACTTTCATCAATACCATCATCCTCTTTATTAACATGTGTATTGATTGAATCACTGACAGCACATTTTTCTTCTTGGTCTTCTTTGACTTTCAAGTCTTCTGTAGTCCAAGGAGCTTCGTCTTCATCTACATCTACATGTTTCTCGTTTTTCACTTCAACTTTACATGCCATTTTCTCCACTCTAATAACAGCTTCATTAACAATATTAAACATTTCTTTTAATTCCTGATCTTGCTTTTTTTCAGCCTTTTTCTTGAGCTGGTCAACACTTATCTCCTTGTATTCATCTGATTCACTATCAGTCATAATTAAGAGGGCTGGGCTTTTTGCAGGAGACTTTTTGGGTTTCTTCAGCAATTTCCTTTTTTCATTGTTATGTTGTGCTTTATCAAAAGGAGTATGGTCATGTTCCTTTTTTCTTTGCTTTAACAATCCAAAACCAAGTCTCTTGACAGGACCTTCTTTCTTACAAGAATCTTCTGCCTCACCTGGTCTTTTATTCTTCTTTCCAACACTTATTTTGTACTTTTTCTTTTGTTTTTCACGAAACTTTCTAGCCTTTTCAGCATAATCAGGATCTTCCTCATCGGATGATGTGGCATAGAAATTCAGGCTTTTTTTGGCTGATTTTGGCAAACTTGTGTCATGGTCTTTGTCAGCAACTGTCCAATGACCTGTCCCAGAAGAGGATTTCTTAATTTTGATAGACATGACTTCCTTTTCAACACTTGCAATAAGCACCTTATCATCTAAGTCACTATTGTCCTGATTATTTTCTTTTACACGCTTCATTTTGTTCATCTTAATATCATCTTCATCCTTGTCTGTACCTTCCTTTGAAGATTCAATTGCACCAATCAATTTATTTTCTTCATCAGAAATAAGAACTTCAAATCTTTCTTCTTCATTACTTCTTTGGCTACCCGTTCCAGAAGATGATTTCTTAACTTTAATAGACATGACTTTCTTCTCAATACTTGCAATAAGTATCTCATCATCTGATTCACTTTCTTCCTCATTATTTTCTTCAACACACTTCACGTTGTTTATCTTTATATTATCTTTACCCTTGTCTGTAAGTGCCTTTGAAGATTCAACGGTACCAATAGATCTATTTTCTTCATCTGAATCAAGAACTTCAAATCTTTGTTGTACATTACTTTTTTGGTTATTTATTTTTAATACATCATCTTCTTTTCTTTTTTCTTCATCGGATTCAAGAACTTCATATCCTTCTTCATTACTTCTTTGGTTATTTTCTTTAAATCCTTTTTTGTTTTGTCCATCACTGTCATCAGAACTCATGACAATTTCTTGGTTTTTCAACAAAGAAGAATTGCAAGAATTCTGCTTTGATTCAGAATTTTCTTTCTCGCCAATTTGCAAAGCCATTTTATTCTGATCTTTCTTAACTGAATCAATAACATAACAGTCACTTATTTGACTGTCATTAATCACTATTTCTGTTTCTTCACAAACTTTTTTCAATTTACTTTCACTAGGAGACTCTTCAGACAATGTGTCCATATTTTGAGCCTTTGAATTTTCACTTTGTTCATTCATTTCAGGTACGATTTCGTCTTCTAATAAAATATTTTCGAAAACATCTTCCTTTGCAGTTTTACAATGACTGATTGAAGACATCTCATCTGATGAACTGTAATTATCTTCTACTTTCTCATCTTTTTCTGATAAATCAGCTTCTACCAAACAAGATGAATTCTCTTTTCTAGAATTTATGGAGATCCCAGAGTGAACACTTTCATTTTCTGTTCCAGAAGGATTGTTATCATCAGGCAAAGAAGCATGTTCATCATTAATTATGTCACAACTTTCAAACAACAAACCTGAGTAATTTGGTGATGGAGATAGTTGGTCTGAGATATCAATCTTTGAACACAATGAGCCTTGACTTAAAGATGGTAGGGACACTGGGCTTGATGTTAACTGATCACAGTCAATAACTTCTTTGTCATTACTTTCAGTAACATTTTGTTCAATGTTGTCTTCATCTGCATCGCTTCTACAATCATTATGGTCATTGTTATGATCCAATGATAAAGTGTGCGCCACAATAACATCATCATTTGTGTTTTTTTCTAAGACTTCACACTCATCATCATTTAAATGATCTTTATCAACATCTGCATCAACCGAATAAACTTTATCAACATCTGCATCAATTGAATCAACTTTATCAAAATCTGCATCTACTGAATCAACATCCGCATCAACTTTATCAACATCTGCATCAACCAAAGCAACATTATCAACATCTGCATCAACTTTATCTGAATCTGCATCAACTTTATCAACATCTGCTTCAACTGAATCAACTTCATCATTATCTGCATCAACTTTATCAACATCTGCAACAACGGAATCAACTTCATCAACATCTGCGTTGGCTAAATCAGCTTTATCAACATCTGCATTGGCTGAATCAGCTTTATCAACATCTGCATCAACTGAATCAACTTTATCAACACCTGCATTGGCTGAATCAGCTTTATCAACATCTGCATCAAATGAATCAACATCTGAATCCACTGAATCAACTTTATCAACATCTGCTTCAACTTCATCAACATCTACATTAACTTTATCAATATCTGCATCAACTGGAACAAGTTCATCATTATCTGCATCAACTGAATCAACTTTATCAACAGCTGCTTCAACTTCATCAACATCTGAATCAACTTTATCAACATCTGCATCAACCAAATCATTTGAAATATTGTTCTCAAAATGTTCATAACATTTTTTGCTCAATATTGTTGTTTCATTTTTCATCAAAACTTTATGCGTATCTTTTTTAATTTCAGAATATTTACTGCAAGGTTTTACCAAGTCCATCCTCCAATCGTTTCCAACCTCTTCCTCCAAATCACTTTCATTCTGGTTGTTTCCAACATCTCCCTCCAAATCACAGTCATTCTGGTTATTTCCAACTTCTTCCTTCAAATCACCGTCATTCTGGTTGTTTCCAAACTCTTCCTTCAAATCACCATCATTCTGGTTGTTTCCAACCTCTTCCTTCAAATCACTGTCATTCTGGTTGTTTCCTATGTCTTCCTCCAAATCACGGTCATTTTGGTT
Source organism: Dreissena rostriformis (assembly GCA_007657795.1). Lineage (NCBI taxonomy): Eukaryota > Metazoa > Mollusca > Bivalvia > Myida > Dreissenidae > Dreissena > Dreissena rostriformis. The sequence goes on from VMBQ01002601.1 coordinate 34,531, forward strand.
GTTTCCACCCTCTTCCTCAACATCACTGTCATTCTGGTCTTTTCTAACCTTTTCCTCAAAACCACTTTCATTCTGTTTGTTTCCAATGTCTTCCTTCAAATCACTGTCATTCTGGTCTTTTCCAACCTTTTCCTCCAAATCACTTTCATTCTGGTTGTTTCCTACGTCTTCCTCAAAATCACGGTCATTTTGCTTGTTTCCACCCTCTTTCTTAACATCACTGTCTTTCTCATCATCTTCACTAGCTTCTTCATTATCTTTCTCAACTCTTCTCCTCTTTACTTCTTGACGGAGAGATGAATCACTGTCACTTCCCTCACATTTATATCTCTCAACATCAGTGTCATTTTCATCATCTTCACTAGCTTCTTTATAACCTTTCTCTAATTTTCTCCTCTTAACTTCTTGACAGAGAGATGAATCACTGTCACTTGCCTCAAATTTATTTATCTCAACACCAGTGTCATTTTTATCATCTTCACTAGCTTCTTTACAACCTTTCTCTAATCTTCTCCTCTTAATGTCTTGATGGAGAGATGAATCACTGTCACTTTCCGCACATTTATTTCTCTTTTTCCCCAATTCTACCTTACTGGTAACGTCATGTTGACTGCTGTCTGCACTATCCTGTGAATTGGATCTACTTCTGAAGTTTCTCAAAGCAATTGTGGATACAAATGCAGTGTCACTATCACTATTACCACCGTCCAAAACAGAACGATGGACCAACAACTCATTACTTTCAGCTTTATGGTCCTTTAACACAGTCAGAAAATCCCGAAGATGGACGAAAAACCTGGCTGATTCAGTGGCAATCTTATTTTCTGTGGAATCAATGAGACCGAGAAACTCTGGAGAGTCAATGTAGTACTTGTCAGCCTCCAGGAAACGTTTTTTAACCAGCTTCAGGATTTCTGTGTTTGCCGAATGACCCTTGCAAAACTTCAGGAACTAAAAAAACAAGCAAATTCGTAGAATTGATATCCCCCGCAACATATATTTTGTTTAAGGATGGGTGCAAATCGGACGGATGAACGTACTACTACGTACAAAGGGCCATTACTCCGTTATTAACAGATGTTGTACAATGCCATTTGGCGTGCATCATCGTCTTATCCATATATATACTCATACCAAGTTTCAATGAAATCCGCCAAAGCACTTCCAAGATATGGCTCCGGACACAAAAGTGCCTATAGTAAAAAGCATTTTTTCAAGATACAAAGGGCTATAACTCCGTTATTAACAGATGTTGTACAATGCCATTTGGCGTGCATCATCGTCTTATCCATATATATACTCATACCAAGTTTCAATGAAATCCGCCAAAGCACTTCCAAGATATGGCTCCGGACACAAAAGTGCCTATAGTAAAAAGCATTTTTTCAAGATACAAAGGGCTATAACTCCGTTATTAACAGATGTTGTACAATGCCATTTGGCGTGCATCATCGTCTTATCCATATATATACTCATACCAAGTTTCAATGAAATCCGCCAAAGCACTTCCAAGATATGGCTCCGGACACAAAAGTGCCTATAGTAAAAAGCATTTTTTCAAGATACAAAGGGCTATAACTCCGTTATTAACAGATGTTGTACAATGCCATTTGGCGTGCATCATCGTCTTATCCATATATATACTCATACCAAGTTTCAATGAAATCCGCCAAAGCACTTCCAAGATATGGCTCCGGACACAAAAGTGCCTATAGTAAAAAGCATTTTTTCAAGATACAAAGGGCTATAACTCCGTTATTAACAGATGTTGTACAATGCCATTTGGCGTGCATCATCGTCTTATCCATATATATACTCATACCAAGTTTCAATGAAATCCGCCAAAGCACTTCCAAGATATGGCTCCGGACACAAAAGTGCCTATAGTAAAAAGCATTTTTTCAAGATACAAAGGGCTATAACTCCGTTATTAACAGATGTTGTACAATGCCATTTGGTGTGCATCATCGTCTTATCCATATATAAACTCATACCAAGTTTCAATGAAATCCGCCAAAGCACTTCCAAGATATTGCTCCAGACACAAGTGTTCCGGACGGACGGACGGATGGACGGAAAACGCCAAAACAATATCCATCCGCCTCTGGCGGGGGATAACAATATCAGTATTTTTAAAATATTTAAATCATAACACATTCCGAGTACAGCAAACTCGGCTCGTACTGATATTGAGTGGATCATTAAATAAAATATTGGACATACTATTCAGCATGCATGTTTACAATATTAAAGACTAAAACCAATATTTCAATTTCCTACGTACACGTGTTTTCAGGATGACCATCTAAGTACAGTGATTTCATTAGAAAACCTGAGGAGTCAAATGACCCCATGATTGAAATGTTTGGAGGTCAAATGAAATGTTCAGGGGTCAAATGAAATAATATTCAGTGATCAAATGAAATTTTTAGGGGTCAAAATACTGAAGTCAAAAGTTACATTGTTTCTGCATATTTATTAAAAAGACCGCTAATGTTGTTTTGCATAAAATTAATTGAAATACTACGCAACAAAATTGTATGATATGAAATATGTTTTGGAGTAAGCTTCTTGGTAACATTGTAAACAAGAGATGTGTTTGTCAGAAACACAATGCCCCCTAATGCGCCGCTTTGATTTATTTATTTATTTTTTTACCTTTGACCTTGAAGGATGACCTTGACCTTTCACCACTAAAAATATGCAGCTCCATGAGATACAAATGCATGCCAAATATGAAGTTGCTATCTTCAATATTGAAAAAGTAATGACAAAACTTTAATATTGGTTAAAGTTTTGGACAGACGGAATGACAGACAGACAAGCCAAAACAATATATCCCCTCCCTGAATCGCTCACCTTTTACTAGAATTGGCCCGGTGAACTAATGTTTGACCCCAGATGACCCATATATGATCCAAAATCAGATATTATCAATATAAACATTCTGACCATATTTCATTAAGATCAGATGAAAACTATGACCTCTACTGTCTACACAAGGTTTTTCTATGATTTGACCTAGTGACCTAGTTTCTGACCCAGATGACCCAGATACAATCCCAATCCGGATGTCATCAAAATAAACATTCTAACAAAGTTTCATAAAGATCTGATGGAAACTGTGACCTCTATTGTCTACACAAGGTTTTTCTATGATTTGACCTAGTGACCTAGTTTTTGACCCCAGATGACCCAAATACAATCCCAACCCAGATTTCACCAAGATTAACATTCTGGCCAAATTTTATTAAGATTGGATGAAAACTGTGACCTCTACTGATTACACAAGTTTGTTTTTTTTAATTTTGAACTAGTGACCTAGTTTTTTACCCTAGATGACAAAACATTCTGACCAAATTTCATACAGATTGGATGAAAACTGTGACCTCTATTGTCTACACAAGGTTTTTCTATTATTTGACCTAGTGCCCTAGTTTTTGTCCCCAGAGACCCAAATACAATCCCAATCCAGATTTCATCAAGATAAACATTCTGACCAAATTTCATAACAATTGGATGAAAACTGTGACCTCTATTGTCTACACAAGGGTTTTCTATAATTTGACCTAGTGACCTAGTTTTTGACCCCAGATGACCCAAATATAATCCCAACCCAGATTTCATCAAGATAAACAATCTGACCAAAATTCATAAAGTTTGGATGAAAACTGTGACCTCTACTGTCTACACAGACAAATTGTTGACGGACGCACGCACAACGGAGTTGAACGGACGCCCAACATCACACGATAACATAAGCTCACCATGTCACTTCGTGACAGGTGAGCTAAAAAGGGGGCATAAAAATGTCAATATGCTAATAATAATGCTTGCATCAAAAAGCAGGATTATGCTTCAATTGAAATCCCTGTAAGTACACAACAAACCTGTTCAAATCTTGTGTCCATGGTTGAACAGGGAAAGTGTAACAACACCGCATGAAACGCAGTCAAACTCCAAGGTAATTAAATGCTCGAACTTCGTTGGCAAGTTTGTGATACCCAATTCAGGTCCATATCAGCTCAAAGTGGATCTGAAAAGACAATAATATTCTAAATAATGTTACCGTATTATTTTGAACAGATAGTGGATCAACAATGTACCCTCTGCAGGGCTTTTTTCTTTCTTAACTCTTTCAGTGCTGGAACCGAATTTTGAAGGCCTTTGCAAACAGTTTGGATCCAGATGAGACGCCACAGAACGTGGCGTCTCATCAGGATCCAAACTGTTTGCTATTCTGATAGTATTCTTTGAAATTTTTTGAAGAAAATGCTAATTTTAGAAATTCAGCAGACGACATTTAAGCAGACGACAAATTTCCCAGCATGCAAAGGGTTAACGAATGGTCCTCATTCACAAATTTAAGAAGTTCGTGACTCAAATGTTCACAATCTAAAAAAGTTTGCGACTCATTTTTTCACAAGGCCGCTTCACAAAGAACGAAAAAAACACCCTGCTCTGTTGTAAAACTGTCCTGAAAAGAGATTAATACAAATTCTTCGATAATTAGCATTTGGAATTGTTGATTTTGTTGGGATTGTTAGCATTGTATCGAGGTGGATGAGAGTTGCACGCTGCACATTGTCTGGTCATGAAATGAAATTATTAACTGATATATAATTCTAATTACTCCAATATTGGTTTAGATATCCATTATTCCCCTAGCCCTTTGCATGCTGGGAAATTTGTCATCTGCTAAAATGTCGTCTGCTGAAGTTCTTAGATCATCATTTTCTTCACTTTTTTTCAAAGACCACTATCAGAATAGCAAACAGTTTGGATCCTGATGAGACGCCACGTTCTGTGGCGTCTCATCTGGATCCAAACTGTTTGCAAAGGCCTTTGAAATCCAGTTCCAGCGCTCAAAGGGCCTAGTACTGGCCCTTCTCATTATATTGTGAGTTTTACGAGTCCACTTGAACCAACACTCAAGAAGTGCTGGAAAGTTAATGTTTTTCTATTTTTAGAAGTTGTAATCTTTACTAATCTATTTGCTGTTAATTAATGACTTTAACGACGGGTTTCTGCTTTACATCAGGGGAAGGGGCCCAGGTCCCTCATGTGTGGGAATTTTCGCGGCGTTTCCCATTTATGGAGAATTTTTTTACTTACTGTCTTATTACCACATTATTTTGTACTGATTGAACTATATTCATTGTGTTTTTTTTTCATAATTAAGTATATTTGAATAGATGTACTTGAAATAATATTGAGATAATCAAATAATCATGAGACACTTCTTTTTTTTTTAGGGGGATTTTTTTTCCAAAAAGGGGAAAAAAGTATACTTTTTTGAAGGGGGACTGGGCCGATATTCGGCCCAAAAAAACGCAGATCGAGGGCCCTGAGTAGGTCATTTTTACTGCAGACTGATGCTATCGTGCTCTCAATCTAATAACACATAATTGTTATACATGAAGTGTGGTTTACCAGGAGGCTTAACAAATGTAACATTGCCTATTTACATGTAGATGCAGTTTTCGTTGTTATATGTGGCGTGTTCTGAGAAAACTAGGCAAAATGCTTGTGCGTAAATTGTCATCCCAGATTAGCCTGTGCAGTCCGCACAGGCTTATCAGGGACGACAATTTCCGCTTTTATGGAATTTTTCGTTTACATGATGTCTCTTCTTAGCAAAAATCTAGTTGAGGCGGAAAGTGTCGTCCCGGATTAGCCTGTGCGGACTTTAAGCACATGCATTAAGCCCAGTTTTCTCAGAACACGACACATATCAAAGAATAAAGATTTAACAATAGATTGACATACAAAACATTTGTGTTTTAAAATCAGTTGATTTAAAAAATAGGTTTATTCATACCGAGGGGGCCGATACTACGGATACACATGCTAGGCTTTGCCATACTCATATAAATATGAGATTGATTTACATATTGTTTAATGTCATTTTGCAATAGCATCGTTCCGACATGAAGTCATGTAGGAAGTTTTAACAGCTGCAAATTCATATAACACTATTAACAGCGCAGAATAATCATGCAAGAATTATTGCACATATAATATAAACATTATCTAATTGCATTAGAAGAATATTAATTAAAACTTATAAGTAATGCTATTCCAGGTCTGAAAACACTACCACAGTGCTCCAGCTAGACCTAAAATGAAGGGCGGCCTGCCCCATCCCTCCGAAGCACGCCCTGCCCTTCCGAGCCCCCCCCCCTGCCCTTTTTTATAAAAAAAAAAGAATTTATAATATATATAAATCACTTATTACATTTAATAATCATGAAAAAAATATATTCTAACAATTATCAATAATATAAAAATTAATATGCAACAGGGAGCATTCTGGATACTACTGCGCGCTTGAAAGTGCCCTTTTGACAAAATATGGCGCGTTGAAAGTGCACTTTTGGCAAGATATCGCCCCCTGTCCTTTTCAAATCCTAGCTGGAGCACTGCTAGCCTACCACTTCACTTCCTGTTCCAATGCCATTTTTTGCCATCTAGCACTGTGTCAATTGAAAGTTGCATAGTGTTAAGTCATTGGGTGGTTATAAATATCTAGTTTCTTTATACTTAGGATTGGATTGAGACGAAATTAATAATTTGGTAATTTATGCGGAATGTCATATTTATTTACCATTAAAACTTTGCATATGTCGTGTCTGTTTATTAAGGTTATAAATTATGTTACGCTTATATTTTTTTTTTACTATGTACTTTGTATTATTTAATTGGTTATGTGTTAATTATGAGCAATTAATTTTGTAGTAATTCTGCAATTAAGAGTAACTGACAAATACACTTTGTTTGTTGTTAAATTTAATTTTTACTCGACGTTATCACATTCTTCAAATAAACTGCAAAAGTACAGTTGGTTTTAATCCTTTCTCTCGAGAAAAGCGCGCGCAAATTATTCCCTACACGTACAACGTCCCGTCAAACGCATGGAAAGCGTGCGTGTATTAAATTTCCGTTAAATGTTTTGTGGTAAATTTTAATAGAATTATAACGCGAAGAATGTGTGGGGTGTTGTGAAAACACGCTAAGCGGTTTTACTGACCTTGTGTAGACTGCGATGTTTCAACACAAGGGATTAAAATGTGCGAAAGCAGTTGCCGATTTTGCGACTGAGTTTGAAGTAGGTGTTGTGTAACCAGTTGGCTTTGCTAGTTGTACGTAACAAACTTATTGCAAACATCAAAACAATGAGCGATTTCATTTTCATGATGTAGTAAGGGGTTTGCTCTTCGAATTTACAACTTTGAAAATAATATGGTGTGTAAATGCATTCATTTTAACATTTTGCCAGTCGCCAGGACTGACATTCTTGTTAAACCTGCCGGACCAAATGGAAATCTGCCAGTCAGGACTGGCGGACCGGCACTTTCGCGAAGCCTGATCTCCTCCTACACTATTAGCACTAGAACCTTGAAACTTACACACATGGTAGCTATGAGCATATGTGCAACCCTGCACTATTTGGAATTTCGATCTGACCCCTGGGTCAAAAGTTATGGGGGTTGGGGTGGGGCCGGGTCAGAAATTATCACTCATTTTTTTAGGTTATTTTACATTTACTTCTTCATTTCTACACCGATTCACTTCAAATTGATACTGGGCCTCTCTTAGGCCAAAAAAAAAGTCTTGGTTCAGGAAACATGGCCAGAAAAATGTAGGAGGGTACATAGTTTTTTTTTTTTATCAGTTGACTGATTTCAGGG
>VMBQ01002601.1:44475-56790 GCA_007657795.1 Dreissena rostriformis
CAGTGTTTTTTTTCCTTCTTTGGACGGGTCCGGTAAACGGACCCGTTCCCAATGACCTACGGACCTGTTCCCAAAATGAACCGGACCCGCCCCCCCCCCCAATTTTTTTTTTTTTTTTTTTTAAATTGTGGGTTGGATGGGTAGTGTATGTATTTTTTTTTTGTATTATTTATATTAAGCACTTTACTTTCATGTACACTTGAATGCCATAAGAGGCTTGTTTCTTGTGTTGTTTTCTTTTTACTTGATTGTTGATTTAATTTACAATACAGAGAATTGAATCAGCAGGATTCATAATGAACATCTTGTATTCAGCAATTTAAAAGGCGAAAATAATGCAACTAATAACAACACAATCTGTGTTCCGATAGCATGTTGTTGTTTGTGCAAGACTGTGAATAAAAGTTTATGTTGCTTTCCTGTGTCATTTAAAGCTGACAAAAGTTAAACAAAGTCATTATAATACCATTCTTCAATTGGTACAATTCACAACTTGATTTATCCCAATTGGAAGATTTCGCGACTCGATTTTTTCCCAATTTGGTGATTTCATGAATCGTTTTTGTCCTAATTTGGTGATTTCAGGACTCGAAAAATTCCCAATGGCATGGGTACTGGACCCGTTCCCAATTGGGTGAAAAATATCACTGGGTTATAAAGCAGAGAGTTGAATTTTTGCAACTGGAGCTTCGACATAAACAATGACAAGTTGAAAATGACTGCTTTATGTCGCCAATGGTAAAATCATTCTACATTTATTCCATTGGCGTTTATATCAACAATATACGCCTGATGATGGAATGGAATAACTATATAAAATCACAACATTGGCAAAAATGAATAATTGGACATATTCTTCAATAATTGATTTTACCTTTTTCCAATAATTGTCACTATTGCCAAAACGATTGCGCGATTAATCAGGAAATTATGCAGTTGAATCAATAAACTTCAATTACAATTGACGGTAAAGGTTTCAATTAGCAAACAAGTAAATGTTAAACAATACATTTTGATTTCCGGAAATGCAAGCTGCCATTATTTGTGTCGCTAATTTTTTGGTTTGTAAAATTTACAGAAATCGACTTTTAGGTTACATGCTACTAAAACGAAACAAATTTATAAATTTGCGCTTCTGGTGCCAGGACAATTAATGGCGAATATTACCAAAAATATATGTGAACAAGTAAATTTAAATCGATAAGAATAGCATCATGCATGCCAATTTGGTTATCGAAAAATAACTAATGCATTTACAGGATAAATAACTACAATTGTGGGTTGGTATAAAACGCAAATTTTTGCGCAGCCAATATAGATAGAGAAGGAAATCGGATATGGTTTCACGATAGTTGATAAGTATTTATTAAAAAGTCATGAAATTCAAAAAGCATTATGACAATTGAAACATTTCTTATTAATATTTATTTGCATTGAGGAACGTCGAACATTTGATGATGGAATATAATACATTCTCAAGTGAATCGGGTTAGCGGTTGATTTCTTATAATTGTAAAATGTGCAATTCATTTTTTTTAAACACCAGGGAAATGTTTTCACAAAACACTGATATTTAAGAATACAATGCTCGAAATCATAACGATAATTGTGCACGGACCATGGTGTTTTTTAGGCATTTGAATTTATTTGTATTGAACTTTTAACCTTTTATTTTAAATTGATATAATGTATTTATTACCTTGATAAATGTAAGTGTGTTAACAGAACTGAAAACTTAACCAAATTGAATTAATTGTTATGTGCATGCGTGTGCACGTAGTGTACAGGTCTATGGATCTGGAAAAATGATGAAAACTATCTTCTATTAATTTCTTTTAATTTCGATTATTCCATCATCAACAACAATAATAATACAACATCAACATAAACATCATNACACAATCTTTAAAGTAAATCATCGAAAACATGGACTTATGCCTTGATTGTTATAGTTTAGTATAAGTTTAGCATACACATAAGGAATTAAAATATATGTATAAACACGTTCCAGTTTTAATTGTAACACCATCAACTACTAGCAATATATTTAAAAGATAACCACTTATACAATCCTGGTTATTTATTCAAATGCTTAATATATATTACACTGATAAAACTATTTGAAATTAGATTATGAATTTATAATTATGTACTCTGTTTTCATTCAAAACATGTTCTTATGTGTATGTATGACATTTTTAGGGAAATATAATTGTTTTAAGTGCATGGGTCCTTTTCACAATAAAAATACATGTTTGAACTCGCAATGACGAGATAATATCGCAAGGCACGTTATGAAATAGCATAGTTATGTACGCGCACATTATTGGTTTCTTTTAAAGCACATACTACACGCGAAGTCAACATTCTATATTGAAATTTGTAATGGAACATATTCGCACTATTTGTGAGACCATTTGTTACATTAGTCACATAGAACAAAATCGTCGCCGAAAATTACAAATAAAACTGTTCTTTATTATAACCGTTCTACAATGCTCTTCATTTATTGTTGAACACACGCGGTTGAAAAATCAATGGAGGCAACTACCGGTACTCGCCGGAGTTTGCGATGGGGATTCAAACGCTATGTCGACAAAAGCCCTTATTATTGACAAATAAACTCGAAATCGCTTCCTTTTCAACAAAATAACTAGTCAAATGCTTACGTTATACGTTTATATATAAGATAATTAACAATTGCAAACTATTTTATTCCTCAAAGTTTGAAAATTACGTCGGTTAATACTTATTTAGGGGCCTAACGAACAACATTCTTATTTTCCCTTTGGGAGCCTCACACACATGTACCACATTACAAAACGAAAGTGCCGGGTTGACCGGACAAAAAATGAAATATCTAACAAAGTACACATTTTAATCACTCGGAAATAATTGCATTTTGAAGATTATATATCCCGATAGAAGGTAACGATGAAAATTGGAATATGTATTGACTACAAACGTGTAAATAAGGCGACCACACCCAAAACAACGTTCAGATTCAGAATTGATTTTGTGAACCATGTACGAGTAATTTAATCGTTGTAGTACTCTGTGATACTGTGTATTTGTGACATTAAATTCGTTCGCATTAATTAAATTACAATTTAAACGCAAGTATATGTTTTTGCATATAATTAATAAATGCTTATATATTTTTTACTAATAATAAGTATGGCTCCAAACCTATTAAAATTATAAATTTATTGGAAGCTAACAATATCGTGAAAATTAAACAAAAAAGTCTCAACAGTTTAAAAAAATAAAGATATTATATATGACCGTATTTAAAGATGTCTAGTTGTTAAATAACAACAAGAACACATATCACATCTAGTAAAGCATACCCGAGTGTTCTGCCTGTAAAACATGTGATGTTGCTATCAATCGTGATGAGCGTTCTCACTGTACGAGTTGAAGTTCCTTACTTACCTTTTCCACATTTGACAATTTAACATATGACGTTTAAATAAGAAAAACATACAATACACAAGTTTACCCATCATTTGGTTGAATAAATTTATAGATGAATACAAGACGATTCGTTTAAACTTGTAACCAGCATACGCTTTGAAAGCTCCCCAGGCTATAGTTTACGCGTACACAATCCAACTGCGTTCATGTCAGTGTTATATTTGACCTATATTATACACAGTTATGTATGCCTCAAACTACTATACGTACTTAAAGTAAAGCAGACGCGAGTTGTGTGATAAATTGTTAGTTGGAGTTATTAACTTTTAATTGGATCATATTGGATGAATCGATTTGTGAGGTAAATAGCTGTAATTCATTTGGTTTCCTTCGTTTGTAGAATAAACAAAGAGGATTCTGATTCTAGCATGTTCAGTGGGTTTAAAGTTTAACTAAAGAATGAGTTATGAATTGTAGTTATTAATCATGTGACATCATGCATGTGTGTAACATGAATGAAATCGATGCTATGCATGGCTATGCAATACTATGTAGACACAAATATATACACTACTAACCTTCATTTGTTGTTATTTTATGGTTTTGTTAAACTGTTAACGTGGAGAAAAATAAAGTAGAAAATTTTTTGTACATTTTCATCTCGGACTTGTAAAGGAAGATTTTAATTAATTGGTCAGTGACTTAAAACTTTTAAGTTCAGAAGCAAAAATGTTATTTGAAAGGAATATTATTTATTAGATCTGCAGTGTTCGAAATTCGCACTAGCCCGAAGGGTTTTGGCTGGTGAAAATCCATTTGGGCTAGTGGGAATTAAAACATTTATATAGTCGGGCTAGTAAGAAATTTTACTTTTTATATATGAGTATAAGAATTCGGGCTAGTACTTTAAAATCTGAATTTCGCACACTGGATCTGTATAGAAAAATGTATGCTAGCTTACGTATACGCTTTTCATGTTTATTTGCTTGAAATGATTTATCACTTAACAAGAAATTATGTGTTTGTGACTTAAGGTTTTGATTTCATCGACTTGGTTAGTATTTCTTGCATTCATTTTAATTGGATTACAGGCAAATTAAATTAAGGAAGTTATAATAATCAATTTCGCATTAGATCTAATGTTTACTTCATTTTATTCTCTACAAATACTGTATCGGAATGTCAAATTTTCACCATGAGTCACATGGGATACGGAAAAAGGTACGCTGCGTGTGTGTTTTTGTACACATGTACAACACATTAAAACTTTTCATATTTCTAAGAATATCCTACGAGTATTTTGTTTAGTTAACGGGGGATTAATTAAGTGTTCTATTTTCTAGGACGTGTCCGAACAATGGACGTCTTTTGCATTTCTCGGTATTAAGTTGTTTTGATAAACTTACTTATCACCAGCACTGGAAACACAGCGAATTTGAAGATGATAATCCAGCGTAAATAAAGAATGTCACCTTATATATTACTTCAGCTAAAGGCAAATGGAAAAGCCTTTGTGAAACAGTAAGACACAACTTAAAGGATGCTTTAGAGCAAGTAAAGGTTATTGTATTCGAATACAATTATACAGATCCACATGATTGTATGGCAAATGTCAATAAACATTTTATATGAATAGTGGATACTAAGCGGATTTTTTGTATTTATTATGAACTATTTACATCACACTATCACGATAGCGACAATTAACCAGTTATACAAATTATCAGGAAAAACATATTTCCATTACAGGAAAAAACCCACAGTAAACACTGGTAGTGTAATAATGTATTGTTAGCCAGGAATTTGAGGGTGTACATATTTACCTTTGGCTTCGTTGAATGTGGCCCAATTTCGGCCCCGAAAATGGACAGCTTAATACATTGCTTTATAAAATACGGTGTGATTAATTTTAAGAGCAGAGACCGCACTCTGCCTATGCAACAGCGCTACGACTTATTTGGATATACAATGTACTGTTAGTTTACTGTCTTGTTAATCCGTATTTCCTAATTTTTTAATTTTTAAGAGAATTGATGGAAAATAATAAATGCACAGTATTTTAGCTCTCTCTGTGCTCTGCTTAATGCAAGAAGTTATCAAAATAGTTTTACCGAATATGTTACTTAATTAGCGAGCTAGTGTGATAAGAGTAATTATTATCATCATCCATCCATTGGTTTGTCCGTCCATCCGCCCGTCCATCCATCCATCTATCCATCCATCTGTTTATTATCGTTTGAATTTTAACTTGATTACATTCGATTTTTGAGTACAAGTATCTTAATTACACAACACTCAAATGTGTTTAACTTAACAATAAAGATATCCATTTGTTTTTCAGGTCTGAGCGAGTATAGTCCGCCCCCGGATATTAAAGATGCGTGATTGTGATAGTTTTAAGATATTGTAATGAATAATGAATAATGAAAAGGTCCCGCCCGAAAGATAGTGTCAATCTTGTCACGATGAGTAAATGTAAATATTTTCATAGTAATAGTATCGACAGTGGGTGATGTTCAAAAGGCGGTATTCATATTTCATTAAAATATTTAATATTATTCTGGAGTTTATGTCACTCTGCGTAGTGTGCAAAGTTCTCATATTACAAAAAAACAACAACAAAAAACAACAGTTAACATAGTTTCACGGTTAGAGCGCAGTGATTGCTGTTTATGTACGTGAAGACCCGTTGTGAATTTGGATTTAAAAAGCAGTTCTGGTACCCGGATTACGGTTTAAATGGTGGCAGCCAGTGCTCGAACCCGACAACCAAATTATGTTCCGAAGCGTCTGACGTCATTTACGCTATGTTCCCATCCCGAATCCCGCACATAGACGCTTATATGCAGAGAGGATGTGACTTCCATGTTCAACCAATCAAATGGTGCGGGTGCAATGAGGTCAAATGTCGTACCCAGCAGACGATATAAGGTGAACGCTTCCGATTGGTTGCTCGTGCTTGCTGGGATACTGATTATGTGCATTAATTTTTCTTTGGCACTTCCGTATCAGGATTTTTACCCGTTTAACATCACCGGTGGTGACAATAAAACGTCAGTCAAAGACGACGGGGGTTCACCTGAACTCGTACTGGGAACACCCATCCGATTTTTCAACTCATCGTACTCCTCAATTTACGTAAGTATCAAACTAGTTTCAATAGCGTCTTATTTCAGGGATCTCTTTTCTATATTACTTGAGGCCAAGTAGTTACGTCCCCATTCGCGCCTCGAGATTCAGAGGTATTGAGATTTGATTCTTTCTAGCCGAGCTAGCGTTTGAAGACGTTTCCGGCTTAGACGGCGTAACGTGCGTGCCCCTTCTTCCCATGACACAAACTTGAAAGTTTAGCCATACCCCTCTGCCCATTGACACAATTGAGCTAACTTATTAAGGTTTGAAGTACCGTAAACAAGATTGGCAAAAAATTGCAAATACGGACGATTGAGGCACTTTAAATGCCACCTACCCACACCTGTGTGTGTGTACATTCTCTAGCTTGGCTTATCAGCAAACAGGTCTGAAGCGTTCAAGGCATGCATCTACATCCACGTTGCGTTGCTTGTGAGGTAATAATCAATGAATACAATCTAGAATACCCCATATTAAAAGGGTTCCAAGATGGTTAAGTACACTGGCAAAACTAGTCGTTCACCAGTTGCCTACATTTCAGACAATAACTGTTTGCTCTTTGTGTATATATGCATGGGAGTCAAACACTATTAAAATATAACTAGTACATCTCCCTTGTTCACTTCGCAACAGGGACATATACAGCAATACATTTGTTTGTATAGGTCCCTGATTCGCAATCCCCAGTACGAAATGCGAAGGCATTCGTGATTTTCAAAAAGAACAACATGCTTCTGGTGTACAAATCAGGGATAGTTTATGCGCGTATGCATTACATAAATGTCTTGGAGACAACGCGTAGTTTTCATCAAATTGACTTTCTTAACCTGACCCTATGTTTTGGGCCCACTTAGAATGTACTGGTATCTAACCTTGTTATGTAACCGCGTGCGTTTGCACCCAATCATACCTGCGTCGTGGCGGAGCATGCTGCCATGCAGCGGTATGCAATGGGAACACCGCGCTGTTTATTGTAACATGCATTGCGTATGCTTAAAGATAAGCGTTCTGTTGCGACTGCTACTTACTCTAGAGCTGTCAAATAATTGTGCCTGGAAAATTTCATTACACAACGATGTAAATCAGTATTCGAGTTTGAAAGAATTGCGATCCATATAATTATGTGAGCATTTTTCCTTGATTGAAATGTTTGTAATGTGTTTCCGATCGGAATTCAAGATAGTTAACCGAATGTTGATTTACGCACCCAGTTTTCTATTTAACAATGTATTGTGTATGAAGTATAGTAAGACGTTAAATACATTCCTATATCAGCGTGACCTGGAGCCAAACACGCTATTAACAACATGTATTGGTTTGATATGTGTGAATATAAACATGTAAAAACTATTACACAACGAGACGATGGTTCACATTTCTCAGAGGGAAATTAGTTCTAAAAAACTTTGCTTTCTATTAAAGAAAACGGTTCGTATAATTAAACAGTTTATTAACGCACACCAGCATACATGACGTATACGAGGTTTGGTATAAATTGCTCAAAGCAAATAAAATATTCAGTAACATGCATTTTGGCTTTAAATGTTCTGTTTTAGTGCTCATTTTATTTGTTGACTTGGCAAGTTGCAGATAATGCACTTTTTGAACGAAATTGAGTCTTGACGCAATTTTCCTTCCTTTTAGAAATTTAGGATTTGTTCAAACGGCAATTGGGAAATTTGTTGTTTTTCTTTATCAATTTGGGAAGTTACCTTTTACATGTACTTTATAAAGAAGGAAAAACATCGTTGTCTTTCTAAGTTTAATCGCGTTGCAAATCCTTTAATCGATGGTAGAGCCACACCAAAATGATCAGTCTCAGATGTTCTTCGGCTTTGCCGCACCTTAAACTCATTAAATGATTTTTGTATTGCGTCCGTATGGTTCATTTTGCCCAGAATACGATTAAGAAATATTAATGTAGGGTATGTTTACACATTTAAGGACGTTGATTGTTAATTTTTCATTTAACAGTTGAACAAACAATAGTATAATGCACCTTGTGCTCGCTTCTGATTATATCGAAAATTGAAAAAAATATATTTAAATCTCCACATTTACGGCCACATTCCGTCGAACAACTGATCTAGTTTTTAGCCTAAAGATAAAGTTTCTTGTCAAACCATCAATTAATTATGTTTAATTTTTAGCGCAGCTCCAGAAATTGTAATGATTTCACCAAAATAACGCGTGTCTTCCTTCACATTTGATGGTTTAGTTGTAATCACATCCATCTCGCGTTTTCAATTGAATGCATTACAGATGTGATTATTGTTGACTCTATGATAGATCCGTTTCTTAGATAAATGGGTGTGGCCATTGAAATATAAACGTTTTCCTTGAGGGCAAAGAGATATAATTGAAGAGACTTGGCATAATACCAATACAATCATATATTTTGGTACATGCAACAATCAACGATGACAATAGACAGTTTTTTTTTGGGGTCGTTCTTATAGCCGAAAAAGGCTATATTTCCAATCCCAAAAAGTATACTTTTTTTCCCAAAATGTGCCAAAAAATTCCCAATTAAAAAAAAACAAAAAAAAATGAAGTGTCTAATGATTACTTTATCTCATTTTTATTCAATTACATCAAACAAAGTCTATTATAATGATTTATATCGTTTTGTTCTTTTAATTTGAATTATTATAAAGAGTTATATCAAATAAATATTTCCAAAATCAGTGGACTTTTCGCGCGAAAACAGAAGGCTACTGAATTTATTTTCCCAATTTCTTGAAAATTCCGATAAAATTCCCAATTCCAAAGCCATGGTGCAGGGCTATCTTCCCAAAAAGTAGGAAAAAAAAACCTGATAGATATACAAAAAATACGGGAAACAACACACTTTTACTTGTAGTTCTTTCGATGCATATGTTGCTTTGAATAAAACAATATGCACTATATACATTTACAATATATGATATAATTTATTTATGCATTAAATGAATTCATTAATTCAAAGTTGGAAACGATGAAAGAGAAATTTTAAAAGTGAAAAAGTAACCTAATCTATTAATAAGTCGTTTCGTTTTGTAGCCGTAGCGGTCCGTTTGTTCTTCGTTTGCTTTTGGATAAGTATAATATTCAAATTGTGCATACATATAAATAGTGTATTAAACTGAATTTTTATGTAACATAGTAATAAAATACACTTTTGTGAATGTGCTGACCATAAAAGTACATGTATACACTTAATAGTTACATGTTAAGAAAACGAGCGTCTTCGCATGTATTTGTTGAGTATTGTATTACCTTCGACACATTTGTGTCGCGTTCTGAGACAACTGGGCAAAATGCATGTGCGTAAAGTGTCGTCCCAGATTAGCCTGTGCAGTCCGCACAGGCTAATCCGGCACGACACTTTCCGCCTAAACTGGATTTTTGCTAAGAAGAGACATCATTTAAACGAATTTTTTTCATAAAAGCGGAAATTGACGTCCCTGATTAGCCTGTGCGGACTGCATAGGCTAATCTGGGATGACAATTTACGCACAAGCATTTTGCCCGTTTTCTCTGAGACTCAGAACACGACTCATTTATATAGGGACTGACTTATTGACACAAAGTATTGAACAAGTCATGATCTTTTTTTGATAGATTAATTAGTTTCGATTAAACAATAACCTGTTAGGTTTCAAAGCACTGTAGTTTAGGTTTCAGACCACTATATATTATTTCTGTATTTCTGTAAAAAAAATACACGGCGCCACAGATGTTTCATTCTACCATATATGCACGAGGGTTTAAAACGTGACATTGTCATACACATGAACAGCACAGAACAGAACAGAAATTTTGTTACGACTTGTACATAGTACATCTTCAGTCTTAACCATGTAATTTTAAACATATCAAAAGGTCATGTGACAGGGCCCTCTCTTTTTTTAGGGGAAGGTACCCAGGTCCCTCACGAGGGGAAATTTTCGCGGCGTTTCCCTTTTATGTTTTTTCTTTTCTTTACCTACTCTCTCATTATTACATTTGTACATATTTGCACTTTGTTCATTGCTTTTTTTCATAATTTAGTATATTTTACTAGATGAACTTGAAATATAATTGAGATATAATAATCATAAGACACTTCTAAAAAAAAAAGAAAAAAAAGGGGGGGGGAGTATACTTTTTTTCACACCCTGTGTGAAAAGAAGGTTATTATACAGAAATAAGAAGTGTACATACGATCTAACATAATACATGACGGTGACCGTAATTAAACAAGCTGTCGCGCGTGAAATCGAGTCCGCCCTAACGTGTTGTAGGTGTCATTACCGCGGTCAGATCATAAACTCTGCTCGGACGTTACGTTACTGCCGTAGTGTCGCGTAGTACGTTGTTGCCCGGGGCCTGAAAACTGCGCGTAGTAAGGCGTACACAATATGTTAGTTTAACGTAACCTCAAAAGGTTGTGTTAGTTTAACGTTACCTCAAAAGGTTGCCGACCATAGAACATTTGATTGAATTTTTAATATTTTTTCGACGATTTTCCAGTCTTATAATTATTATTGATGATATAGAAGTAAACGCGTTTTTAGTTCAATAATGCTTTTGTAGGTTAAAATTAACAGTGCTCAACCACTTTAAAGGGACTGTAAACCACGAATGACGAAACAAGAAAAGTTCTAAAATACCGTATTTTTTACAATTATTTGTTTATATTGATTCATATATCACGACTGGTATATTACATTACTTGAAAAAAGTTCATATTTTCAGTATATTCGGTAATAAAATTTCGCGATGTGAAATCGAAAGTACATCGCGACAATAGGTGACATAACGATATACACACTATAAATACCGCAAGTTGATTGATCATTTCATATATATAATGGTCTAGTGGTAACACACTGGCTTCACAATCCAGAGATCCCTGGTTCGACCCCCGCTGCCCCTAACCTACTAACTCGTCTTTCGCATGAGACGTTAAACCGATGCGCAGTGTACTAGGTGCTATACACCGGGCACTAAAAGACCCAGGGTCACCTCTGGAACGGGGTGTCTCCTGTATCTTGCAATATCCCCCGTAACCATCTAACACGTCTTTCATGGGGCGATGGCCATATGGGAGACAACCCCGGTGCACTCGATAAAAAACCCCCACAAAAAAACAAAAAAAAGCATGCACAATTTGCATTCCTGGGTTTACCACTTGACGATGTCATGATGATCAATCTACTTGCGTTATTAATAGTTAACTGGTAGTTACCTGGTATACATACCATGATACCCAGTAAAAATAAAAAAATAAAGTAATTTATTTTTTATTTTTTTAAAATTATATACCAGTCGTGATATTGTAATCAATATAAACTAATAATTGTAAAAAAATACGGTATATTAGAACTTTCTCTTTTCGTCATTCGTGGTTTACAGTCCCTTTAAAAGATGTGTGTATGTTTATATAATGTTTATATAATATAACCATGATAGGTTTTTTGAATATTTTAAGTTTGTTTTCAATCCTTTAGTTGACGATTTGTTTTACAAAATAAACATTTTTATCACGAATTTTCCCAGAAACAAACATTGCTTTTGTGTGCTTCACGTTACAGTGTCAGATAATCGGAACAGTATATATAGGCATAATGAAGGCGAATACATTTCCCACTCAACACTAGGCCTGTGAAAAAAATGGGGTCTTTATAATACCTCAACTGACTTTTTCTTTATTATTATAATTATTATTATTATTATTATTATTATTATTATTATTATTTATTTATTATTTTTTTGTTGTTTTTTTTTTTTTGGGGGGGGGGG
>VMBQ01002601.1:56795-100652 GCA_007657795.1 Dreissena rostriformis
GGGGGGGGGGGTCATTCCTGAAACCTATTTGGGCTGATGAATGCAACATTTGTGATTATCTTATAAATATTTCACTTCTACCGTACATATGTTGTTTTATATAAAAAACAAAAACAAAAGGACACTTTTGATTGACTGAGAGTCTAAATTCTCTAAATTTGAAATTATGAAAAGCTTATGAAAACAACTGATAATTAAATTAGAAAATACTTTGATCAGAAACGTGGGTCAATCTCCATCATTAGTTCACATACATGTCGTTTATGTTGTACAATAAATTTGACATGTAAATGCAGGTTTGTATTTAAATATTCAGTGACACATATGTAAATAAGACAATGTCAAAAAACGCCTTTAATAATTTGAATTCTAACATACGCCATATTTCCCACGATGCACGCTTGTTTTTAATACAATTTTTTTAGACGGCTGGGCAACATCCTTTTAAAAAGTAATATTTCTTCTACAGCATATTTGAAAAGCGAGGTCTAATATCAACCGAAACAATCACTGTTATAAACTTTGATCATATTTTGTGCAAATGTTTGTTATCGAATGTAAATGTATTTACAATAATAAAAAAACAATGTTCGCTGTAAAACGTTTCTGTTCCGAAAATGCAGAACATATAGAATCTATGATTGATTTATGTTAGTATTATTTGCAAGGCAAACAGAAAATTGCTAAGAAAGTGCACAATTAATGAATTTTTTTTTATAATAGAACGTTTCCGAGTAATTCATCATATGAGCTGAAAAACAACATAGGCGGGGCGTGTAACACATAATTGGAGCAGTTTTTTTTTAACGTATTAAGAGATAAAACGTCCCGAAAACACTTCATAAAATGCAGCTGACATTCTGAGAAAGTAATCGTTTCAAACGAAGACCTGTTTTTGCTGAGTAAGCTACATATCTTAAAGCGTCCGTGCTGTAAACCGTGCATGGAAGTTTATTGAAAACGGAGCATTACTGATTTTGATACACGGTCCTTAACCTCTTATCTTGTGTAAGGTTTTGTTTATTTAAAGGAGTATTTTTGGTTCGGTCATTGTTTTAAAAGATCCGTGAATAAGAACATATTTTCCATCCATAAGTTTTCAACGATCCCGTGGACAATACGATCTCTTATGTCACGTTTTGATGGTGAAGAGCGTAGCGTGATTCAATGGCAAAGCAACCGGGCAACCACTTAATGAATACTGCGTACTTTATTGAATAACTTAAACGAACTGCGATCATAAAAAAAACTTCCAAAAATAGGAAGAGTAAGACTTTTCTGCGTAAATGATTAAATCACGCAAGCTTTCGTGGTCTCATTAGCGGAAATGGAAGCTCCTGAACAAGTCTGAATCAACGCAGGCCGCGTGTGGCATAATACCCAATTTCGCATGACGCGGCTCGTATAGCAATTTACCATGCATTGCAGATTAATGGATTTAATACCGGATATGGGTGCTTAAGCATCTTGAAAACGGTGTTTGCACAACTCCTCGTGCTGTATTGATTTAGCCATGCATTGGCGTTCTAGGAAGTGAGATAATGAATGCCAGTCTGTCCCCAGCTGTGTGTTTTTGTGTCCTTTTCATCTTTCTTTTTTATCTTAAATTGTTTCAAATGACACGATCGAATTTGAAAAGCATTGATTTTTTTCTTAAATAATGTCCGGGTTAAAATTGATGATTATAAATGTCTAATGTTTGAACCCAGTCGCGATAATGGTATCGTATCTAAAGCGGTAAACTGTAGTTTTGTGCTTTCTGGGTATATACATTCGTGAACCAACAACTCAATGTATGAAGAACACAAAAGAGTAAAATGAAAACTTCTATAATTTATAACCATATCATATAATGAACTCCCCATACATGCATAATTCATTATTTCATATTTCATCTGAGTTTCAGAATGCTGAGTTTGTTCGCCGCTTCATAGCTGTGCACTCGTGCATGTTTTAGACACACCCAGTACTTTTACGGCGCCTTTATATCAAAGCACGTCTGGCTGCATAATTGTGGAACAAATTTATTGTTTTCCTAACATCTGGCCTTCATTTTATTTCGCTGCGAACTTTGTGATGTTTTTAAAACATTAACGGTATTGTTTGGGCGTTGAAAACGTTTTAAAGATTTGTTTGGTCTATTCTGGGCGCAGTATTTGGAAGCTTTGCTGTTCATTGTCACAGCTCCAACTCTGGTGTGCACTGTTAAAACTTAAAAGCAATTTTTTACAAGGGCGTTGGTCTTTGCTGCGAATATCTCGTATCTCGTAGCGGATCTGAATTTAATTTGGTACAACATAATTTCATTTGAAATTGCCAATTTCCATCAGTTATTACCACAGAACATTAATCATGTTTTATATTATTATAATTGAACGCGCGGTAAAGATCGAGATAAGTTATGGTATTCGATTTACAAATATTGGTTTCGAACCTGAAACATTTACCGGGCGTTTTTATTTCAAGAAGCTTTTTGGTTTGAGAGAACTTAATTGTTCTAGTTTCAAAACATTGATTATATAAATCTTGCGTAATCATTGTATTGTAATGCTCTCAATATTTGAATAATCTAATCAATGGGGTTGCGCTCGATTTGGATTGTTTCTGCTGTATCTGCAAAGTTAGCAGCTGATATCTTTATTACATGATTAATGTTGTATGTAACCTGTCTACATAAAAAACTCGATTCTCAGGGCGGATTGTTTGGCCCGCTTGTTTGTCCGGCTCATTACCGGTGCGACCATGAGTCATATGCAGCACTATATTATCCTACCTGATGATCATGTTATTTATAAACACCTGTCAGTGCGCATTGCATGTTTTATGGCCTTTGTACACTACTTATTTATACACGAACACTTATAAATAGTTTTTTATAAGTGTGATGCGAGATAAAATTGTGTGAAACGTATACAAAATGTACGAACATGTATAATAACATTATACCATTAGTTGTAAGTTACACTTTTCAAGACAATTTGTTTTGAATTGAACGTTTATAGTAATATACGAGTATTTTGGCAAAGTAAGTCACGTTAGAACAAACACACTTCACATTGTCTAAATGAACAGCACAAACTATAAACTACCGGTCTTGAACATTTATTCGACTTTCACCAATAAATCGTCAGTTCTCAGATGAGTACCACTTGTACAGACGTGAGTATTATCCTAAATTGGGCCTAATAAATCACCGAAATAAAGAGCACTTATAAAAAGACTTTTATCTTTAGATGCGGGAGCTCGTTCTGTCCTTACATATTTCATAGTCCATTAGTAATTACTAGTATGTTTATTTTTTTCCGCTTGAAATTTTTTTGCCATCCTCCCTAAACACATATTGAGACCGTTTTTGATGACACAGTGCCTTTAAAAAGGGCATATCAGGGCAGTTGATTTCCTACATGCTTTATCATGACAGACTGCCGAGTATTTAATGCCGACATGCAATTAATAACTCACGCATTGTTTGCCTTTACAAGCGAGTTAATACGCAATCTTGAAAATCAATTTGGTTCACGAAATTAATTGTATAAACTATTGATCTTGGCGGAGCGGTTTAAATCAAGGCACGCCCTCTGCTAAAACATCGGACATTGTGGTATAGAATTTCACGTAGCCATAGATAGCGTGGATGTTTGTATACGCCGTAGAGAAACAGGCCCCCTCTGCGTTTGTTTAATCAAGCCCAGCAACCTCGAGCCCAGTTCATGTGTTTTGGGAATAAGACAATGCCATGACGCGAGGCTGTCAAGGGGGTGAACGAACACGGTTCATCAGTAGGGTTTATTTTAAGCGAGGTTTGGATGTCTATTTAGTAAAGACTGCAGATTTGTGTCGACATTTTGTTTTCGAACAAGGTGTATATTTTCAATCAGTTCTTTATTGCAGAATATATGAATTTTGACCGTAACTACATGTATTCTATTGTAAGAATATTTTTTTGCACGTAAACACTGTTTGTTCACAGAAACATTGCGTATAAAAAATTAATGAAAGAAAGGATTGTCGACTTGAAGTTGATATCAACTGTTATATTGATAATTTGTATTTATTTTATGTTTATAAATACGCTCAATATCACGAAAAGGGTCCACATAATGTGTACATGTAAAGGAATAATGTCGTGATAGAATAGTCATGGTAAAATTTTATATATTACACAATACAACNATTCAGACTTATACAACAGTACATCGTCTCAATACTCTGTCAAATGTACACATTGTTTTCTGTCACATGAATACACATAATAACGTAACATTATATAATATAAAAAGTCAATTACACATATAATTACAATTAAACACAATCTATGACAAGAACACCTAAGTTATATCGTGGTGTGATGAAATCTATTAACCTTACTGAGGCATGGTTACCGTTCAACCCTTTGGGTGAATGTACACAATGAGGAAGCGATCTTGTGACTTCATGGGCGTGGTACAGGGTATATATCAGGCTGAGTCATGGTCGGCTTTATATTGAACTATTGTAAATGATGACTTCATAAAACATTTAGCGATGTTTACATGAGCACAAGTTTTTGCAATTGCACCGATAATTTTGATCTGATTTAGTGTTTGTTATCCTTCATCAAGTCGATAAATTGCAGACTAACTGCAGTGCAAACGCATCATATTTAAATGGCCTTTTTTCTGTTCAGATTATAGGATTATTTGTGGATTTGAACAACTTTCGCCATATGTTTATATTGTTGTATACATATTCATAAATCATTATATATTTAAAATGATGACTTCATTTTTTTTTATTCATGTTGTGTTTGTTAACACAATGCAATCCATCTTGTTATGATGTAATAAACAGTATGCAATGGATACGGATATTGTAGAAAACTGCCTTTAATACACTTCATAAAAGCAATCATTTGTAGTTGAAAAAAACGGACTTCGGGTTAAATAATATTAAAATACATGTATGTTGATTTTATGCAATATATTTCGCAACATAACTCACCATCCGTAAACAAATTATTCACCGGTACCGAAACAAATTTTAATGGATATTAAAGCGTACATGTAATTGTGTTATTAATATAATTGTAGGTTGAGATTATTAACAGATACAACACAGTCATGATCATAGAATTCTGATAATTAAAATAACACTAATAATATTTATCAGTATAAAATACCAAATATCAACGTGTTTAAAAACAGTCTTTAAAACAATTCTTGAATATTAAGAACATACAAATATGCAGTACTGAATACTTAATGCCTCCAGTCCGTTAGATTTATTTCCCGTTGTTGTCAAAAGCTGTCATCTTATAGTTTATGGACGTTTTAACATTTCATTTTAACTGCAGTTAACATGTTAAAGTCGCAAATAAAATATCTGAATCGGTAAGTATGCTAATGTTCTAATTGGAAAGTCACTGAAACTCGCTAATTAAAACCTACCGGGGACTGGGCGTATGGTTTATGTGATGGACGATCATAAATCTTTATTATGATTGAAATGGGCCTCGCTCTGGGAAAAGGGGTTTTAATGCATGTGCGTAAAGTGTCGTCCCAGATAAAATGGGGTTTTAATGCAAGTGCGTAAAGTGTCGTCCCAGATTAGTCCGCACAGGCTAACCTGGGACGACACTTTCCGCTTTTCATTTCATTTTTTTGTGTTTAAAGGAAGGCTCTTCTTGACGAAAATCCAGTTTAGGCGGAAAGTGTCGTCCCTGATCTGGGACGACACTTTACGCACATGCATTAAACCCCCTTTTCACAGAGCGAGGCTCAAATGTTTCACGCTGTTGTTGGGAAGTGTTTTTGTTAAACATAAAACATTTCGCAATTTTCACATGAGCACAAGCGTTTGCAATTGCACCGAGAATTTAGATCTGATATAGTGTTTGTTATCCTTAATCAATGCAATAAAATGCAGTATGATTGCAGTGCATACACATACGGCATACGCATATATGCTTAATCAATTAGATAAATTAGAGTATAATTGCAGTGCATACACATACGGCATACGCATATATCCTTAATCAATTAGATAAATTAGAGTATAATTGCAGTGCATACACATAAACATATAAATAGACTGTTTTCTGTTCAGATTATAGGATTTTTTTGTCGATTTGGAAATCTTTCGCCATATGTTGATATTGATGTATACATTTTCATAAATTAATTTCGTTTTATCGTTGTCTGATGTATTTTTAGCGACTATTAAAGATTTGCATACGAATTAAACAATGAGGGAAGTCAACCCATTAGACCGACAAAACGTGCTTTATGGGCCGATATGCAATAGTTTAAAACGTGAAACATATTTTATCCGAACACGATTTGACACATTATTTTGAAGCTAGAAGTTCTATTGTACTGTGCCCTGGATCGAGTCTTATTTCTTCGTTGTTTGTTGGGTAGTTTTTTGTTGGCTAGAGAAAGCTGAGCGATACTGGGATATTCGACTGTATAATTATATGAGCGTCGTCCTGGGAAAACTGGGCTTATTGCATGTGCGTAACGTTTTATCCCAGATTAGCCTGTGTATTCCGCACAGAAGAGACTTTATTTAAACGAAAAAATCCATAATGGCGGAAAGAGTCGTCCCTGAATAGCCTTTGCGGACTGCACAGGCTAATCTTGGACGACACTTTACGCACATGCATTAAGTCCCGTTTTACCAGAGCGTGGCTAATATATAGTATAATATTGTTTCAGCGAATTCGGCAGCATATTAGAAGTATCACTAAATTTGCGTCCAACGTCTCCTTAGTTAGACATAATTATGTATTGAACTAGTTTTGGTGGACTTTGGTTCTAACATAGTAAAGTAAGTTACGATACAGATATACATTTACGCAGCCGGTCGCTGGCAGACAATTTTGTCTACAAAATAAACAACCTTGTCTCGTTAATCTTGGCGACTTTTCTTAATTGCCGGTAATTGACCGCTAACTGGATTTCTTTAATTTCACTTATCACATATGGCTACTTTCCGAGATAACGTGTCAGTTAGATTAAATCGTTAGGACATAAATGGCTTTATGATTGCGATAGCTAGTTTGTTGAGGCGGGTATATTTGTACTAGATTGATGTTTAGGTGCTAGACGATTTAATTTAGTTTATACTATTTAATCTGCCACACCATCACTTGTGCATGTATTTAGATATATAAAGCCAGGGGCTCGGTGCCTATGCCACGTGACTTTTTAGGATATGTGTGGGGAGAAAACTATCAACAAAAGCGCGACTTAGGTAACATTTTCAAGGATTTCTTTTAAATATTTCACCATTTTTAATGGGATAAAGAGGGGAGCCCGCTAATTCGTGAGAGTTTTCTATATGTATCATGATTCTTTTTAAACAAATAAGTATTTTGTCAGTAAATTGCAACCGCGCGTTTTAACGGGTAGAAAAATGAATGATCAGTGTGAGGACTTTATATTACTTTGACACAGAAACATCACCTCTGGTAAAAATAAGCAATAAACGTTAAGGGCGGAGCTTATAATATATCACTTTTATGCATTTTCAGGTTTCTGTTTTATATTTATGAAAAACAGTTCAAGAAAAACATTCTTATTGTAATATGATCTGTGTGGTATGCGTTTTAAGAAGGATCGGTGTGGTATCCGTGTTCCTACAATTTACGGATAAATTGTTATAGTAACTACAATACATATAATAAATATTTAATTTCAAAGATATTAATTTCCTGATAATCGAACCTGGTCATGACACACATCTATATCGATAAATATATATAAATATATAGGCACCGTGGCCAGGGGTGTGATTTATTCTACTTTCAGCTGATTTCCTCCATAACGATGTCAAACTTATTTTACAAATAGGTATACATTTTGCTGGATCTAAGAAAAAAAGGAAGAGTTCACTTGAACCCTGTTAGGGGGAGTAGTAGTTTCCTCCCTGCGGTGGTTCTTAAATCACACAGCTTATGCATTTGACGTCATCGCGTTAAAACACATGCTGAGAATTCAATGTATTTATTATATTATTTTGCATTCGTCTGTATTGCATGTGCAATGTAGCAAGCAAAAACGTATGCCACGTTTATCATAAAATGAGTTAAAAGCCAATAAATACCGCGTTTAAATCATTTTTTGCTGACATAAAGCTGTGTTTACAGCGTATATAAAAGATTTTCATTTGAAATCGCTCTAGTTACACCTTTAAACTGCAGGGTATAATGACGTGCAATATTGAATGCCAAACGCACTGGATTGAATCTGGCTCAGTTTGGCTCGATTGGTCATTGTCGGCTCGGGTACTACTTACATGTACCCCGGGTACAATTAAGTATACTTACTTGTACCCCGGGTACGGTAAATATACTAAAATGTACCCGTCCGATATTAGACTGTACCCTAGTTGTATTCCCGCCTAAAATCCGATGCGGTAAAATGCGTTACCGATACGAAAACAACTTCTATTTAAAAAAAAAAGAACTGCATCCACATGCGTATGAGTATAAGTTTCGATAATAAAGTGGCCATTTAACAGAAAATTGACATAAATATGAACATTTTTTATTTATTTGTTTATAGCCGACAGCGACCGATTTAGCGTTAAAATTCCCGGGTACGTTTTAGTATATTTACCGTACCCGGGGTACAAGTAAGTATACTTTATTGTACCCGGGGTACATGTAAGTAGTACCCGAGCCGACAATGAGCAATCGAGCCTCAGTTTGACGTAGAATGATGCAGTCGCTTATCACTCTGGATCAGCAAACGATTTATTTCATAAATCAGTCATCCGGAGATAGTCGATGTAACACTATTGGTCGTTTATTTAAATTCTACATCGTTTAGAAATATTAAACATTTATATAACTGTATTAATAATGTTATACTATTTTATTTCTGTATACACAGTGTCATGACTTATATAAGCAAAGATATTTTTACTATGTGGGTTGATCTTAGCAATATTTGGAAGCAGACGACGTTGCTATAGCGTGAGATCAACACACGAATTCTAGAGAAACGAGAGCGCCGATGGCGTTGAAAGCATAGTTGCAAGATACAGGGAAGTTGCTGCTGAAGTAAATGTTAACGATTTGTGACATCACGAGTCGCCTTCCTTGTTGGTTCATGCTACCAAAATGTTCTATTTTTAGAAACGGGAATTCCAAATCGTGACGAATGTGAATGGTTACAAAATGACATAACTATGAAAATAAATACGTAGAATTACATTATTTCACGCATACCATTATGCAACCATCCGTTTTCTTTTCCGACTTGATACATTTACAGCTTTCCATTTAATATTTTACAGACACAACACTCGTCCAGAATTCGCGCGAATCCATTAAATTCGATGCCACATTTAAACCGTTAGCTCTACTCGTAACGTTAATTTCTGGCTCAAAGTAAATCATTTTAATTTCAATTAACACATCTCTATTACTTTCAAACTCTACTTCATCAAATCCATAGAAAGGCAGGTCAGAATCCATGTCATAAATCAGAAAACATTCATCGTACTCCGCCATTTTTTACACATTTTCAAAGAATGAAAGTGCTTTATGCCCCACTTCCTGTTGAGAATATGTAAATTTCTATTTATAATTAACCAATGAAATTTTACATATCCTTAAACCAGGGCCTAATGAATTCAGTTATGTAAACATTTGACCTCTCCCAGAACAGTAAACAAAGGAAATAGAAAGTAGGTGTGAGGTCACTATCAACAAGAACAGAATTGTTTTACGAACGAAATTTGTTTTAGTTTCTTAGAAGGTTTTTTCACGTAAAACGGTCTTAGAAAAATTCACTAAAAACGGTGTCAGCAATATTCTTGGAAGAAAACGTTAGAAAAACGTTTCTAAATAAAAAATTGTAAGAATTACCATATACTATATTAAATAGATATTTCGTCTGATTTTTGATCAGGTAAGGCTTCATAATGGTCAACCGTCCCATGTCGGTTTTCGAAATGTAGCTCTAACATAAGCATAGTTGCGTTGCAACTATGCTAAAAACGCTTTATGTGCGCAAAATATGTAAACACCAGTTACAGACAAATGAGCTTCGCTCTGTAAAAAGGGGGTTTATTTCATGTGCGTTAAGTGCCGTCCAAGATTAGCCCGTGCATTTCACAATTTCCGCTTTTATTGTCTTTTTCTTTTAAAGGAAGACTGTTCTGGACGAAAATTCAGTATATGCGGAAAGTGTCGTCCCTGATTAGCGTGTGCGGACTACACAGGCTTATCTGGGACGACACTTTGTAAAAATGCATTAAACCCCATTTTCATATAGCGAGGCTAAACTTAATAATTGACATCTGTATCACGGCATGCCGGGGACTCTATCCGTTTAACTTACAGTGGTAAGGCCAAACTGGCCGCATTAAAAACACGTCCGCCGCTGTATCGCACAGGTGAAGCAATCCGAAGAATGTTTTTATCGTAACGGATCAGGGCGTGAATCGAATCTGGTCCTTCAAAAACGATGGTTATGTTGGATTAACGCTGTCGTTGAGGCCAATTGTCAGTAACACTTGTGGTTCTGATACCAAAGGAGGTTCAATGCATGTGCGTCAAGTGTCGTCCCGGATGAGCCTGTGTAGTCCGCACAGGCTAATCAGGGATGACACTTTCCGCTTTTATTGTATTTTCTGTTTTAAGTAAGACTGATTTTGACAAAAATCTAGTTTGATAATAGGCGGAAAGTGTCGTCCCTGATTAGCCCGTGCACGGGCTAATCTGGGACGACACTTTACGCACATGCATTAAAACCCAAATTCACAGAGCGAGGCTCATATATATACTTATTGTACAAAAATGTCAATATTGCGCCTTGTACCCGGGTACTTTTGGGCTTCTTGAAGTGTTTTTAAAATGTTTATGTTGAATTGTTAACTCTGTTGCTGAGACCAAATGTAATTAATACTTGTGTTTCTGGTACCATGTTGTTGTGATACAGAATTATTTTAAGAAGAATATTATTATTGGCCATACAAGTGGGTATTTTCCTTTTATTGGAGCATTAAATTTATTCGATATTCACATGCAATTCTGCCTAATTCATACGAATTGTCAACTTATTATTAGCCACTGTTTGTTCCGTGTCATTTTTGTTGTTCACTTTTTTATGCTCTTAATTTTAAGAGTGTCACATGAAACCAATCGGAGACAACAACAACAACAACACTATCAACAACAAATACATGGTTTTAGTCGATGAGGTCCGTTTTTATAAATTAATACAATTCTAGTATTTTAAAACACGTTTTATTAAAGTCCACAAAATTGGCAAATAAACGCGACATCACCTTATGTATATATTTCTATAATGACTTAACGAAACGCATATTTTCATTCAATCGATTAAATTGAACCACTCCCACTGGCAAAGAGCTCTTAATACCTCGTCTGAAAAAATCATCCATATAATCGCCCCATGCCGAGAATACTTGTAAACATTCACCAATGACGTATTTTCATTTGTCTATAAGAGCGAAAAATATACGATAACACATATGAACTGCAATGCAAATATTGTTCAAGTGAACGAGGTAGTATTAAGATAACGGAAATTTGTAATTGCGTACGTCATCGGAAATTTGTTATTGCGTTATTACAAACACTGTTGTTATGCTCCCCATATATAAATATATGGGGAGCATATATTTGCTAGTTTGTACTTCCGTACTTCCTTCCTTCCGTCACACTTTTTTATTAGTTTCTCATAGCGCCTTCAATATTTTACCGATCTCTTACATATTTGGCATGTAGGTACCTTGCATGGACCTCTACCTTTTGATGAGGTTTGAGGTCACTGGGGTCAAGGTCACCGAGGCTAATAATAGATTTTCTCAAGGTCACATTTTTTTTTCCACACAAGTAACCCATATATCGACAAAGCATCATTGGCGAGCATCCATCAGTTTTACTGATATCCTTGTTTTGGTGGGGCCTCAAATTATTATTTTTTCAACGAAACTGGCAGCAAAAAAGCAAGTGCGTGGTATGCAGGCTAATGACAACAACCATTAAATTACAGTATGGTATATCATTAAAAGAAGAATAAAATCGTTAAAAGGTGATTCAACATTATTTCTAGAAGCGTCGGAAAAATATGCGACGCCTATAGCAGTTACAGATGCATTGGCAAAAACATGTGGCAATAACGGTTCCGACAACAGCAACACATACAAATTCAGCAGCAGTTTTACTGAAGCCGCCTTCTCTGTAAAACATGAAATTTAATATGAGCATAGCTCTGAGAAAACAGGGCTTTATGAATGTGCATAACGTGTCGTCCCAGATTAGCCTGTGCAGTTCGCACAGGCCACGGAGTGTATGTAATCTAGAGTCCGTGCACAGGCTAACCATGGGCGACACTTTCCGTCTAAACTGGAGACTTCCTTAAAACGAATATTACCATAAAAGCGGAAAGTGACGTCCCTGATTAGCCTGTGCGGACTGCACAGGCTAATCTGGGACGACATTTTACGCACATGCGAGGCTCATATCAATGTATTGCTTTGTGCTACTTTGCTCCTCTATATTTTCCTCCTTGAATTCATAGCTTGCCATTCTGATACTTGTAAAGAGAGTAACTGATAACTGTAACACGGAAGTGTAACTTTGTTCTATGGAACAAGGCAAACGATTTATCTATCTTTAAATGTCATACATATTCATATTTTTAAGGGACTTAAAATTTTAATGAGTCTTTGGATCAGTAATAACAACATGAATATAATACAGCAGTGGTGGCAGCAACAACAACGCAAACAAATAAAACGCAATTTACTGCAAACAGCAACAATTACAACCACACATTTCTCACCAGTTACTGTATACATGGTAAAATTAGCGACGTTGAAATGTTTGCGTATTTTTTTATAGGATTTTTCTAATATTTACGTCAGCCGAAATTGTGTCCAACGACGAGGTAGACATTTACTTTCATACCGGGTTGAGATTGAAATACATTTACTAGTTTGATTTTAGATTATAAACGGTTGAAGAAATATTTAAAAAAAAAACCTGCTCTGTTACCAAATTATTCAACAGCACAGAAATGACTCGGCATAAAACCTGTAGTATATTGATTTGTATTCAAGTAAATGATAGCATAAATCACGGCTAAACCAAGCACTACAGTATTCGCCGAAAGTAAACACATTTTCACACCATTTCACAAATTATCAGTAGCTAACGATAAGATTTCAATGTTTTCGGAGATAAATGAATTGTAAAAGATAAAATTGGGGGTAATACATTATTGAACAATTATGACGTTAGATGCTAATTTAGTTGCAATTTGGGACAAAGAAAGAGCAAACAATGTTGACCTAATTTTATTTAACATGTGTGATATCAATTTAATAAAAACATTTTACATAGAACATGATCAATTATTATTTAACAAACTATAGGTTTGCCATCACTAACCCTTTGAGCGCTGGAACCGGATTTTGAAGGCCTTTGCATCCAAACTGTTTGCTATTCTGATAGTATTCTGATAGTATTCTTTGAAAAAAAATGATGAAAATGCTAATTTTAGAAATTCAGCAGACGACATTTAAGCAGACGACAAATTTCACAGCATGCAAAGGGCTAAGAAAGTTAAATGTAAACAGCATAATAACAGATAGCCACCCTGTCACGATAATATTTTGTAATAATGCGATTGTGTAACCACTGTCATGTATACTGATATCATATTATATACACTACTATACTGATATCATATTATATACACTACTATACTGATATCATATTATATACACTACTTATTACTGTATGATCACTTCATGTTCACGTGACCTTTTCATATGTATAATATAATATGTTAAGACTGACGATGTTTTAAGTATAAGTCGTTATACAATTTCTGTTTTGTTCTGTTCTGTTAAATATAATCAGTTAAACTTCGTGTATCTAACGGTCATGTAAAATAAGGACGTAACGATCACAGACATATTAAATCAGATTGGACGTTTCCAGCAATTATTTAAATACATTGAAAATCTGCCATTTTCACAACTTGATATATTTTTACGTCGTATGATACAAGTAATTCGCTAACATTTACGCCCGCTTAATGTCAATTTCGAATTCGTTAACTCGTCGACACGCGGCAATATCCACTTCTACAGTATTTTGTACGCAGTACGCACGCGCTGCTGTTGAAAGAAATTGTTGGAATTGCACGTCAGAAGACGGTGTAAATACGTAGAAGTGATGGAAGTGTGATATACATAGAACGTTGATCTCGTGGATGCGCGAATACCTATTAGTACGAGGGCGTCGCCACATTCCATTCCTTCACTTGTTATGCCTTCTGGAAGAGTGTAAGTGTTCGGAAATATCAGAACACAACAGAACATAATTTTATTACGCATTAACTTAACAGTTTCTAGTGTGAAACAAAATGATAATACAAAATACATAATTATAGTAAGCTGTTTTTTCCCCCAGAAATATCATAGTCTAGTAATGGATGAACTTTACTACAGTTATTTGAACACAAACTTTATTTCACATGTAAACAGTGTATCCAGTATATATGGGACTGTTTTAGTATGGCGTTGTAATCAATAGAATATAACAATATTTTTTAGGGAACACGAAATAATACAATTTGAATCCCAATTACATAGTATTTTAGTAGTACACGAAATATCACCAGGGCCAAAAAACCCTTCTTTTATGTAGCCGAATATCGGCTGCTTCCCCAACCGAAATAACCACTTTTTTCCCCAAATGGAACTCAAAAACTCCAATTTGAGGGGTAAAAAAATAATAAAAAAAAATCGGAAATTGGGACGGGTCCACTTGGGGATCTAAATCCACAGTCAGTGCAAGTTTGTTTCGGTAGAGAATCTGTACCTTCCTAACTTTGTGGCCACCCAATATAATTTTTTTCATGTATAAACTCCATTATCCAAATGAAATACAAATTTCTTATTTTCCCCAAATAAGAAAAAATCGCGCTATTTTTCCCCTAAAAAAAGGCTGAGGCCCCTTCCCCAAAAAGGGTGTTTTGGCCCTGATCACGTACTCTTTCATACGTACGTGATAATTTTTTACTTGTTAATTTTTTAGGTCGAAAGAAGAGTTTGAGAGAAAAAATAGTGTAAATTAATAAATCAGCGTGATTAGTATAAGGGCGTCGCCACATTCCATCCCCCACTTGTTACACATTGTTCTGTAATCTGTGCAAAATGTGTGTGGTATTTCTTACTATTTTTATAAGCATACAAATCCACATGGTATGCACAACATAATACATTTTCAATTTTAGTTTATTTCCATAAATATTAACAGCTTGATGATGATAGCAGCCCTCTCGCATACATATTTTGTAAAAAAAATATTTTTTTTTTCCTTACTACTGTCATGCATTACGTTAAATTGTATGTTCACTACTTATTACTGTTTTGACCACTCCCTCTTCACATATGACCGTTCAATTTGTGTATTATTATATGGTTAAGACTGACGATGTACTAGGTACACGTCGTAATAAATGTCTGCTCTGTTCTGTTCAGTTCTTGTTTGTTTTTATAAGATCTTCTGGTAGGGTATAAGTGTTCGGAAATATCGCGTATAGTTTCATACGTACAAAAGTAGTAAATAATTATTATTATGATAAATATGTTTAAGTACATAGACATCGCAGATTTGAATTCCATGTAATTGGAATACTCTGCCAGCCCACTATAAATGGTGAAAGGACATTAACTGGTAACCTTGTACATAGGACTGTGCGTCCGCTCGCCCGTCAGTACGCGTATACACGTGTAACATTGATCACACGTAGTCAGTCCCAACTAGGGCGGGTTTTCGTGTTTTAAATACATATTCCTAGTGTTTGTTTTGTTGTTGATAATCTGATTGACGAGCTTGTTTTAATTAAAATAGTGTTTTCAGAGCTGTTATAAGCGTAAATATATACTTATAGCGACTGTTAACGTTAACCCATTTATGCCTAGCGTCTAGAAAAAAGACATTTGCAAACAGCGTAGACCCAGATGAGACGCCGCATGATGCGGCGTCTCATCAGGGTCTGCGCTGTTTGCTTAAAGGAATTTCTGTAAGAAATATTCTAAATATAGAAATAAATATACTAGACATCCCTTATTTTGGAAATAAATTGATCTAATTTAGAAGGATGGGAGAGTCCACTAGGCATAAATGGGTTTAATGTTTTGCACATTTGTTGTGGATGGGTCTTTAATAAATCGTTGACATTCACATAAATTTTCGCCACAATCTTAATGTTTTCAAATGTGACAACCTGGTATCTTTCTTAAAACAACATTAACGAAACAGTATCAAAGAAGGTTGGGATATACATAACAGTCGTTTAAATGAGTTACTTTTTTCTTCAGCGTAAGTGAATATAGTAGAGTATCACTTGCTAATGACATTCACATAAATTTTCGCCACAATCTTAATGTTTTCAAATGTGAAAACCTGGTATCTTTGTAAAAACAACATTATCGAAACAGTATCAAAGAAGGTTGGGCAATACATAACAGTCGTTTAAATGAGTTACTTTTTTCTTCAGCGTAAGTGAATATAGTAGAGTATCACTTGATAATTAATGACGTAAGTTGATTAATTGCGTTTGGCAGGTTGTTGAAAATAATTGCCAACATTTGCGGGATTAATTTGTTTTAATTTTATCCACAGCGCGCGCGCCCTTTTCCGCAAATAAAGTAAAGTGATAAATTTATTTGTGCAGTGTCATCACGTCCGCGTCCAAGGTTAGGCCAAATAATTTAAATTTATGTTTTTTTTTCATTGTGTTTGGTAAAATTGTCTTATTTGTGCCCGAAAGCACGTGCAACTATCAATAAATATTATATTGTACTTATGTTTAAACAAGATTTATGGCATAATCTTTATGTTTAATTTTCGTTTGATCCAAATGATGTTCGTGTCAAATATGACATAAACTAATAAAACGGATTTTTTTGTATGAAATACGCACATGCCAAAAATGTACATTTAATTAATATAAGACTTGCATTCCCTGCGGTTTTGCAAGTGTGTGTGAGTTTAATNCCGAAAAAAAAAAAAAAAAATCCCTACCTACCGACCCTGTTTTTTTCCCAAGGAGACCGGAAACGGACCTTTTTTTTTGGCCTTAAAGATTCTGAAGGTGCAGATAGCAGCTTATTAAGCCTACGCCTTACGTCATTAGCCACATGTTTGTATCGCTAATATTTTCTTGGATGTTAATATGTTTTTCGATGTTTGCGAGGCTTTTGAAGGTTGATTTGTACATTTAGAACACGACATTAACAAAAACAACCTTATTGAAAGAAATGAATACTAAAGTTATCTGTTAACACTCGTATTGGCAGTTTTTCGAAATAATATTAAATAAGTCGGCGAGGGTGAAGTTGAAAATCATATTGCATACTTTTTACATAATAATTGATATTTTATTCCAATTACATAAGCAGTATAGAAAGTAAATGAGTTTTAAAAACCAGTGAAATCTTGCTGTAAATGGTACTTATTTTGGCTATGTACCAGAAGTTATAAACTATGCATCGTAAAATCGACATTATATTCATACGACCCAACATACTATAACGGTACTAGTTTTAGCCTTCAAAGCGTTTTGGCTCGGTAAATGCACACAAAGACGAGAACTGGCCTTTCATTTTTTTTCTTTTTTTTTCTGCAGGTTTTTCTGTTAGTATCTAGTTAACAACCGGATATCAATGCTAACATTATATTCGTTTTCAATAAGGCTTTTATTACAATTTGCACGACTAACACCAAATAACTTTTGCAGTTTTGTGAAGCGTTATCATAG
The DNA here is from genome assembly GCA_007657795.1 of Dreissena rostriformis. Classification (NCBI taxonomy): domain Eukaryota; kingdom Metazoa; phylum Mollusca; class Bivalvia; order Myida; family Dreissenidae; genus Dreissena; species Dreissena rostriformis. Next base: position 74,594 of record VMBQ01002601.1, read on the forward strand.
TTGTAAGTGTTCTAAAATTCGTTGTAATGACGTGTTTGTCCCATATCAAGAACAGAACATAATTTAATTACACGTCAACTTTACAATTGCTAGTGTAAAACAAAATGATAATATACAATACATGAATATAGTCAGTGGATTTTGCATTAATATTATACATGTAATCTATTTATGATTGATCTTTACAGATATGTAAACAAAGCTCGTTTTAAATCATATGTTAAAAGTGTATCTACCGATAGCTTAATATAAGGAACACACACTGTTGCCTTTGTATGATGTTGGGCTATTGAAGTATATATGGTAGCCTGCGCTTATAGTGCAGGAAGACGTATCGTGGCTTCATATGGAATTCGGTACACGCCCAAGATAAAATTTCAAGTGTCCGTATGGCCCTCGAGTACGCGAAACATGTTGTTTTGATTATATGTATAGCCAGGAAGTTTGGTTGTTAAGAGGTGTAAAGTTTCGCACTCTATTCATTTACGCAATGCACTTAAAAATCACACGAACCGAAATGCGAAATGTGTTTTGATATGATGCGCAATTTTGAAATACAGCTGTTGGTTTAATACTTTTAGAACAGTTCGCAAACGACTTCGCACTTAACCCTTTAAGTGCTGGAACCGAATTTTATAGGCCTTTGCAAACAGTTTGGATCCAGATGAGACGCCACAGAACGTGGCGTCTCATCAGGATCCAAACTGTTTGCTATTCTGATAGTATTCTTTGAAAAAAGTGAAGAAAATGATGATTTTAGAAATTCGGCAGACAACATTTTAGCAGACGACAAATTTCCCAGCATGCAAAGGGTTGAACCGCAACATAGTGATCCACGTGCTAGAGATATTCTTGTTTTGACAGTATGATATCAGCCACAGACCTTAGTGATAAGTTTTATTTTCAAAGTTATCGTTTTCCATTTAACAGAGCGAGTATCAGAGAATTCCATCTTACATATGCCCGTTGTTTCAGTTCTGATTACTTTGGCTTTTGAGAACTAGGGTTGAGATATTACGATTAAAATACTTAACTTTCAAAAGTGTCGTTTCCTGTATAAGGGATGCTTTTGTAACAGGAATTCTTGAATATCTTTAACTTATAATATCAACATGTGGCCATTGTAGTTTTGAATTTCATTAAAAGGTTCTGAGCTTACCTACATGTAATACTTAAGAAAGTAGAAATTGACAATTTTCGTTCGACCTTTGACACCTTGCGTTTACAAACTTGTATAATTATTTCATTACATGTGCCATGATTATAGTTTTATAGGTGTTTTCGTTTACGAGTTCGTTTTTAGAAATAGTGTGTTTCCTTGCATCTTCAATCTTCGCGGACAACATAATTCATTAAAACAAAAAACTAGGAGAAAAAACAAAAACAATGTGGTTTACCACCCAACGTGCAGAAACAGTTATAAGGCCTTATTTAGGTTTACGTTTTATTCAAGTCTTTTCTTAGGTCGTTGCATGCAGAAATGTAAACTACTACGAGTTGCATACAAACGCGACGAAGTGTGACATTACTGCCTCTTTATTTTAATTTATCATGTTACTTACTGATTTATTTAGTTAGATAGAGATCATAATATCGCTATTATACCACAGAATGCGAACTCTCTATCGCAGGATCGTCAATAATTTATCATCCATATCAATAACACAACCGTGTCAGAAATATTGTTATTTTCGATATTTATCGAATAATAAATATCTGTTTTTTTCGGTCTGATGCGAACTGGAATACTTTGTTTAATATTTGATAAATACCGTTAAATCGTAAAGTGTTGAACTGTAAACATTTTTTTTTTATTGGAAGCAATTACAGAAGTACATCTTCAATTTCCAGCAGAGTTGTTAGCGTTACCTAGGAAATATTATTTAAAAATAATGTTTGATAATCCTTGTATATCGGTAAATAAAAAACGATTTGGAGTTCGGGCGGGTGCGTTAGAATTTTATTGCACGAGGGCGTTTTCCCACATGTTTAATAACCACTTATCATAACCACAAAGAGTTGATTATAGACTGATACAGAAAATGCGAATTATGTTTCGACACTAGCATGATTTTATGAAAATTTGCCTCATCGAAAATTTATGAGAACTATATTTTAATATGTTGTTATCAGGTTTGGGACTATTTTTTTGTGTTGTTAATAGGTAATTTGTGGTTGCTTTCGTCCTTAGGAATTACAGCGATAATCACGCTGGAATCTTGTATATATTTTTTATCCCGTGTATTGAAATGCTGCATTAAATTTTTGTATCAAAACAACCAGAGTTAATGAAGAAAAGCGCTTTCTTCGTTATAAGTACATAGTACATAATCTTGGACATGTATGCGCTTGAATACAAGAAATCAGTGGTCAGTTTGTTCAGGTTATGTTTTTGTTTTATGAAAAAAAAAATGCAAATATCGAATTAAATACAATGTACAGACTATTTAACACGCACTCGGAGACTGATGCATATGTATTTAATAAACACGGTAACCGATTGTCTATATCTAGTGCATATTTTATAAATTTTGCAACATTTTCAAGAACAAATGTGTTAACAGATTCCATTAGAGAATTGAATTTGTAAACTGAAGGTCTAGCGTATAATGTGTTATCGAGATTTTTACATGGATTTCGTAGCTCAGCTCCGTAAATCATACTCTTCCATGCTCTGTTGATAAACATGTCATCAGGGTTTCTCTTAAACAAATTGCGTTCAACAATGGATTAATTATTGTGCAATGTAATGGTGCGCCAACAATTAACACAAGGAACACAGTGTTGTCTCTGGAAGAAAGGACCATTGTTTTCAAAGGTCATAAAGACCAATTGGTGCAAAAAGGTACCATGTGGCATTTAAATTAAATGTAGCATAATACCTTTTGCATCAATGGGTCGATAACCGAAAATGACTCAGTGATGTATTTAATGTAGCGTTAACGAAACACATTGCAATTGTTTTAAGAGTGTTGTATCATATCACGTATATTGGCACTCTCAGGTTTTGTTCACGCATACACTACAGGTCACAATATACTAAATGTTTTTTTCTCTATAATTCAATGTAAAAGCGACAACTTTAAGCGAAAATAAATGCAACATTTTAGTTTAAACCTATTTATTTTAGCTCGATTGGATCGAAAGCCTTAGGCTTATTTAAATGCTCTCGAGAAATGCAACATTTTGCACAAAGAGACTCCCATAACCATACATTTTCTTAAAGGGCATTCTAAGCTGAATCGATTTAAGCAATACAAAAGATGTGTCATGTTCAATCCAAAAAAGAGTTTGACACAAATCAAAATAGACTGTTTTTGCACCTTCTTTTTTTGGCAGTTTTCTAGTGGATTGTAACCTTTCTTTGTGCCATTTTTTTACGTAAATCTCTTACTTTATCATATTTCAGGGATTAAGCAGTAAACACCTATGCTTACCCTATCAATATCACCAAACGATTAAACCAGAACAACAGCCTAAAGAGTAAAACATGCTTTCGAGTAAAATGTGAGTTTTTTAAAGGGAGTATAGCCCTTCATGACTCAATTATTTTATTTAGTATATTGTAACCTACACTGTTCCTGACGATCAAGTAGTGTATCTGAGTTCTGTTTACAACTTCACATTTCCAAATCCCCTCCAACGCATTTCCAAATCCCCACCAACGCAAAAATAAATGAATACAATAAGTGACAACAATAGCAATAAGACAACTAACAAGAGGACAAAAGTCAACAGCAACAAAAACAACACCAACACACTATTGTGTGGGCGACAGTTTCAACAAAGGCCTTCTCATGTACATTTAGGGTATTAACGAGGAATCGAACAAACCGGAAGTGATATTGTAGTCAGGTATTACAGCTAAGCTGATACGAAGTGATTCAGTGTGCGCCTATTGAAAAGAATGAGTTCTTACAGGAAAGAACATTTTTTTTTTATTTGTATCGACTTTACGGCGCCCAATATCCCCTTTGTCCCTTCTTGTTATCTCTTGTGTAATCTTTTTGTGAATTGAGCAAACAAAAATCGAGTGCAGTTTTAAGCGCTCTTCCTGGTAGAAAAAAGAGTGGATCACGTTGCACTTGTCTCTGTTGTCATAAACCAAAAAAGTAGTCTCCAGATCGCTTATAAATTAAGACGACGCAATCATGATTTTAAACCAGGCTTTTTGGCTAGTAAAATGTTTCCATTTCCGATAAATCAAATAAAAGAACGTTACACGATGATCTCCCTATGAACAAAGAACAACATACGTGTGGTTTATCTGCTATATATCAGTGCAGAAAGGTCCGCATCATAACGCAGCAAAGTAAAATATAGTTACCATTTTGATCCGCATCATAACGCAGCAAAGTAAAATATAGTTACCATTTTGATTGCACAAATACTAATCATATCGGGTTATAATCTCTCTTTTTTCGCATGATCGTTACTGATCGGCCACTTAAAAAACTATTTGTGATCGTTACTGATCGGCCACTCAACAACTATTTGTTGTTGGGATTCTTTTACAGAAAAACACGCGGACTCGTGACCTCGTGGCTAAATTAATAGAAGCCAGGAAAGCAAATTCTTGTTATTAGCTTTTTATTTCAACCACAGCCCGTTTAATACCCTTTTCCTTAAATATATGGTGGCTATGTAATCGGGTGGTTTTCATTAATTTTTACTGTATGACAATTTGAGCAAACGACGAAAAATGAGTGGTCATTGTCCTGAATAAAACGAAGTAGGTCAGTAAGAACAGCAAAGTTTCTCCGATAAAATAAATTACTTAATTAGAAGGGCACACAGTTACTATGGTAGAAATTAACATATCACAAAATCTTCATTAATGTTACGTGATACAACTCGAAAACAATGAGATCTGTATGGGAAATATCACGAACGACCACCATATAACAGGATGAAGAGTAAACTTTTAGGGGAGACAACTCATTTGCTTGCATGGAAAATAAGGGAACTCTTGAACAGACTAAGGGAAGTAATTTACGTATATTAATTTTTAGAAAGAACAGTGATCTGCTAGTATCGAATACAAAATCGTGTTATGCTGTCTTACCCGGTTCATTGATTTATTTCGTATATGTTAAAATTGTTCAAAGTGCAACATTAAAATACAACAGTAAATTGTATCGCTAAACGTGATAAAAGCATAGCGTTTTAAACGTTTTAACACATTCTGGACGGATAAGATTTTTTATAGCTGGATCTTCTTGGTTTATTGCGATAATACTGTAGGTGAACGGGTTTCCCAAGGCTTGATATCATGTTGAACACCACTGTGTACAAACTGGGCGTTCACGAATTGAGTGCTCGCACCTGTTATCAATACTGATAGGGTGAAGTGGCGAGATACCACTCGTGTTCGATATAAATGTGTTCTTTTTGCTTGCTATACGATGTACGAAGTGTATTTGATATAGAGTTCAAAAGTCGGTCTCAATTGTTGAAGTGGCGAGATACCACTCGTGTTAGATATAGATGTGTTCTTGCTCTATGAAAATGGGGCTTAATGCATGTGCGTAAAGTGTCGTCCCAGATAAGCCTGTGCAGTCCGCACAGGCTTATCAGGGACGACACTTTCCGCTTGTCTTGTAGTTTTCGTTTAAAAGAAGACTCTTCTTAACGAAAATACAGTTAAGGCGGAAATTGTCGTCCCTGATTAGCCTGTGCGGACTGCACAGGCTAATCTGGGACGATACTTAACGTACATGCAATACACACCCTTTTCATAGAGCAAGGCTCATAAAAATGTGTTCTTTTTGCTTGCTATACGATGTACACAGTGTATTTGATATAGTGTTTTTGATATCAATGTGTTCTTTTTGTTTGCTATACGATGTACAAAGTGTATTTGATATAGAGTTCAATTGTGGATCTCAATTGTTTATCGTGTGTAAAACCTGGATTGAAGTTCACGCTGTTCATGATTTTGTTCAGTTATCTCGTCCGGACAACTATCAATTCTTATAACAAAATAATCGAACGTACCCAAAGTGACGCGATTTTTCAGCTCTTTGTTGCACCATATTTTTCTCAAATCTGCAGGTGTGAAAATTGCAATGTTAAATTTTGTCCTCTCATATCACTGTCTTTAACTCGTATTCGTAACATTTTCTGTTATGAGCGTATCGAGGTTTTGATATGCAATCAAGTCATATTCTCAAGTGATTATAACACTAAGCTACCAAGTCATATTATCCATTGATTCTAAGGTTAAGCTAATAAGTCATATTCTAAAGTGATTATAACTTTAAGCTACCAAGTCATATTATCCATTGATTCTAAGGTTAAGCTAATAAGTCATATTCTCAAGTGATTATAACGTTAATATTGTAAGTCATATTCTCCGGTGTTTCGTTCGTTAAGCTGGCAAATACACCAAGTGTAACTTTGGCTGCACCAGCAGGATAGAAACCGTATTATAATATGTGGTCGTTTGTTAATGACAATGAACCATTTTCCAAACAGCGAGCACAGGTGTTGGGCGCGTGGCCAAGTCACTTTAACACTCTCAATATGTCATAAAACAACATTTTTTATCAAAAAAATATTTTTTTTTTTCTGATAAAAATGTTGTTTTATGACATATTGAGAGTGTTAAAGTGACTTGGCCACGCGCCCAACACCTGTGACAGCGAGTCATATTTCCCGATGATTTTAACATCAATACACTTTTAGGACATTCCTATTCTACGCACCTAAAATGTGAACAATGAGATCCTATCATTTACAGATGTGTGAAAAGTATGATCTGTGGAAAACAATGTTCTTATCCAACACAGTTGTATTGTTCAATATATGTATCGTTTCTAAATATTCCGCACAGAATGTATGTGGGTTCGCTCGATAATGTTCTATATATTATAAAGCAGAATTTGATATACGTAAGCTGTATGGAACAGTATTGGGTCCAGGCGAAGAGTTGAGCCTCCGACCTCATAGTCACCCGACAGAGACCTTTCCACCTTCTAACTCACCCGTTGAACTGCCCTCAAATATGCAATCAATGGTTTAATATCAGTTTATACGAATATTCCATAGTTTGGCGATAACAAATGTGGCGTGTTCTGAAAAAAACTGGACAAAATGCTTGTGCGTAAAGTGTCATCCCAGATTAGCCTGTGCAGTCCGCACAGGCTAATCCGGGACGACACTTTCCGCCTAAACTGGATTTTCGCTAAGAAGAGACATCATTTAAACGAAAAATTCAATAAAAGCGGAAATTGTCGTCCCTGATTAGCCTGTGCGGACTGCACAGGCTAATCTGGGATGACAATTTACGCACAAGCATTTTGCCCTGTTTTCTCAGAACACGACACAAATGACCCACACATAAAAAGGCAGTTGATGAAAAATAACAAGAACTCATTTAAAACAACAGCTTATACAACCGCTGCTGTCTTTATACTACTACTACTACTGCTATTGCTACGGCTGATGCTGTTGCTGCTGCTGCTGCTACTACTACACCTACTGTTGCTATTACTACCATAACTACTTCTACATCTACTATAGCATTATCAGCATCGTTGTCATCAACATGTTCATCTCCACAACTCTAAGTTATCTCACCATGTTTCAGATTCAGTTGGTTTATAAATTCAAATTATTGAAAGCGATTATGACTATAAAACTCATGCGAATGTTTTGCACCGCAAATGCGAGAATACATTTTAAAAACCTAACTTATTTGTACTGTGCCATCAATGTAATCCTTGGGAGTTGTTAACGCTGTTTTATGATCGGTTTTCGATAAATTGCACTGGGCGCGGTCGTTAGCTACATTTAATGGTTGATACAAACGCATTCCGTAATTTCATTAGTAGCTTATTTTCAAGGTTGCCGAGTTTTTTGTTGTTGTTTTTATCGCTTGAGAGTGGTGTAGGGCCCCCGCCCATTTTTATGATTGCCATCTCGACGTGTAAATGGGCTGACGAACACATCGGCCTGCCCTAGGCGCATCTTCAGTAGCCGGGTGAATTAGATTCACTTGCTTATTATTTGAAATAGATCTTTGCAGTTTATAAATTAATTATACGCTCGTTGATTCTCTTAATATCACGAATATTGTTGGGGTAAATGCATCAGCATTTATTATATATTTATTATGTGATTAGGGTATACACCGTATTAATAGTGATTTAACTGTATTTAATTAGAATGCGCGTCGCTTAACTGAAAAAACAACAACAACATTACACTACCTTTTATTGCTGGTTGATAGTAAGTTTTCCCTTTTATTATATTGAATACTTACTGTAGATCAATGTATCAACGTTTTATTTTACGAAATGATTTTTTAGTTGAAAGTGTGTATTTTTATTTTTGGCAGGGATTAATAAAAACAAATTAAACGAAAAAAAAGGCAAAATAAAAACAAAAGCAAAACAACAACAACAAACCATACCAAAACGACTTCCTGTTCAACATATCTATATTTGGTTTTGTTATTTAGCCTGATATACTGAAACGGTCAGGCTAAATTAGCAATTAACGCAGCGATGCGGGAAAACGACATAACCACACGCACGGACGTATCTGGTCCGGCTGACCTACCCAATTACTCTTATTAATTACCCTACTCAGTGTTTTAACCACTTCTCCCATTTCATTAGTTAACGTCACTGAGATATTATTATTTTTTGGCCGTGGTTTTTATGGCGCATTTGGTAGTCGTAAACGGAGATGGCGATATGTCATATACCGTAATATTCCACAGCTTACCGTGTTCTTATGTGTACTTGTTGTTATTTCACTCTGTTTAAAAGTGATCAAACTCTGTATTTCACTCATACTATCTTAATGTACTACTTACTACTACATGATTCCAATGAGTCATAATGTGAACAGAATTCATTTATGATGTAGTAAATTTAATACAATTCACGAGTAAAATATGTTTCATAAGAAAAAATGTGCAAATACTCTGATTTTTTTTTTAACATCTGAGGCCATGTATGTCGTGTTCTGAGAAAACTGGGCATAATGCATGTGCGTAAAGCAGTCCGCACAGGCTAATCAGGGACGACACTTTCCGCCTAAATAGGTTTTTTTTGCTAAGAAGAGACTTCATTTAAACGAAAAATGTCATAAAAGCGGAAATTGTCGTCCCTGATTAGCCTGTGCTGACTGCACAGGCTAATCTGGGACGACACTTTACGCACATGCAGTATGCCCGGCTTTCTCAGAACACGACACATGTATTTGCAGCTTTGTAACAACGATTCTGTTACTGGGTTTTTCTAAGTCACGATCATGTTCTTTCTAATTTGTTGTTCGATTGTATTTTGTGATTCGAGTAATTTATGTATTTTCAGGTGAACAACAACGGCATCATATCGTTCGAGGGTCCACTGACGACGTACAAACCGTTGAATTTCTCAGACAAGGAATTCAAAAACAAGATCCCCTTTTTGGCGCCATTTTGGGCTGACGTTGACATCGAGGCCGTAAAAGGTCTGGACGAGTGTATAGTGTACCGAGTTACCTCTAGTGTTAACAACACCCCATTGGATAATAATTCTCTCGGGATTCTCGACCGAGCTACGAAGGATATTCGGCTCTTCTTTCCGGAATTGACCAAGTTCACTGCCGAGTTGGTCATCGTGGTCACGTGGTATCGGGTCGGGTATTTCGGGGCGGCCGAATCTGGAAAACTTCTGGTAACGGAGACTGTTTATACGTATCAACGTTAATAAATTGCATCCGTGATGTTTACTGATATCTTATCTATAAGTACAAAAAGGAGTTCCGAAATTATCTCCCTATTCTAGCTTGGAGCAATTCACTAAGAGCTTTGATTTTCAAAACCAAATTCTACCTTCATATATTCCCTTATAAACGCCCCTGGAGCCTTACGTTTTTCTAAGATGGATAGAGGTGTATTATTAAGAATAAAATAATGGCATTTTATTTTATTTAGCATTATAAGATAAACCCCAAATAATTTGACTTTAAGCTCATTATGCAAACTTTTCAGTCAAACATTTACAGTTAGTATTATAGTATATAATCTTAGGCACGAATATATATCTTCATAAAACAGGGAATTACTTTTATAGTATTTTTAATCTAGGCACGAAATAATATCTTGATATATCAGGGAATGGCTTTTATAATATTTTTAATCAAATTCTTCTCGATTGCAGCGGAATACGTTCCAGACAGTGCTTATCTCCAACGGAACAGAGTCGTTCGCCTTCTTCCACTACGACACCATCAACTGGACCACCGGGGCTAACAGCGGCGGATCGATAAGCACCGGGCTTGGGGGCAATCCGGCAGTGGTAAGTGGGCAGTCCGCACTTTTCTTCAACACAAACCTAAACTTTCAAGTAATTAGAGAACATTACAGTTTTAATTATATTTGTTATGGTTAGACTCACGCAAGTGTAAGAATCGGTTATTAAAAAAAAACGGCCCTGTACAAATCTTACCCACCGTTTTCACAATAAATAGCATTCGGTTAGCAACAACGATCCTTCAAATTGAACATATTCCTTGAAAAATTTAAAAGCGTAACATTTTGTGTAAAGGCCAGTAATAGTTCAATAGTATACCTGGCAACAGTCAAAAATACGGTTCGTGACGACTCAAGTTGACAAAATTCGAGTTTTACAGATGAGCATAACGATAAACTCATTGCATATAAATGTAATCTTATCGCAAGATTTGATACATTTTATATATTTTTTGACTGCTTTTAGATTTAAATTATCATTTTATATTAATGCGTAATACTTTTTAATATTTCATTTCGAAAGTTCTTATAAAGGGCAGACCTTGAACTGTTTCGCCAAACTGTGCCGTAAAGTTGGTAATTTTCAATTACATTTATTCATTATTTGAGCGTGCATACAATTTCATGGTCTTTTCATCACGGGAGACTCTCGCTTGGTATGTTAACTTAAAAGCAAACGATGAAAGTAATAGTACCGGTACTGCGCATTTTTATTTAAACTTGTCTTTGAACAGTTTGCTGACGCATGCGTGGTAATTTAATCGAAAACACCCACTGAATTGTAAAAGAATATACGACTGTCACCGCCTGTTATTTTGCATCACATTAAATTAATCTGAGATGAAAATATTAGATTTGTTTGACTCTTGTTAAATGCTTGAGTGGCTGTTGCGTTTTATTACACCATGACATAAGCATTATAATACTTATAATATAAAAATGATGATGAAATTCTCGTTTTAAATTTTAAATCGTGTCTTGTCAATCTCGCTAGACTATTAAACACGGTTTGTGCACTTTGTGCACAATCGCGTTGACACGAAAACTTTTATAATCGTAAATTTCGCCTTTGAATTATACAAATTATGTAAGCATAATCCATCAAAGGATAGATTTATCAATGTTTGAATTAACAAAAGTGCATATTAAATATATAACTCGGAACACGGTGTGTATGAGTTATCGAATTAAAGCTCCCAGTTTTTTTTTATCCCCCCGCAAAAGGCAGAGGGATATATAATTTGCGCTGTCCGTCCGTCATTCCGTCCGTCCGTCGGTCACAAAATTTTGAAATTTGCGGGGAACATCAATAAAACAAATTTGCTCTTTTTTTTTTTTACAAAGTCGAATGTTCTTACATGTAGCGTACAGGGTCAGTTTAATGACATGTTTTGTGTTGTCTATAGGCATCGCCTCACAGGTTTCAGCGCAGCGTAAGCATGTTGTACATTTCCCGATTTGTTTACCCGCTTCTTTGCCAACCTCCACGCAGAGATTTTACTCTGTTTCCGAGCACAGTTCTAATAAATTTAAACTTAAGAGCCCTCCATACAGTAAAATTGGTTTACATAGATTGACATATTTTACATTATTATGTTTTCCATATGATTTGTTTTTATATACAACGCTTCTTCATCATCATTTCTTAAAAAAAAAAAAACACCAAATAGGGGAATAAACCACTGCGCAGAGTGTGGCGTTCATGCAGCTGGAAATGTTGGCGTAGAAGCTACATATAGAGTACGTGTTATCCGTATCTCTTTCAGTGCTGGAACCGAATTTTGAAGGCCTTTGCAAACAGTTTGGATCCGATGAGACGCCACAGAACGTGGAGTCTCATCAGGATCCAAACTGTTTGCTATTCTGATAGTATTCTTTGCAAAAATATCGAAGAAAATGCTAATTTTAGAAATTCAGCAGACGACATTTTAGCAGACAACAAATATCCCAGCATGCAAAGGGATATAGAGTACGTTTTATCCGTATACACTGTGTGCGTTCTTTTTGGCCAATTGTCGGTGTCGGCTCAGCTTTCTCAAATTATTTCTTCGGTTTCCCCATACATAAACCGTGTTTCTGAAAAGGGCTTTTTGCGTATTGGAATTTCTGTAAGCTTATTCGTCCCATAGTCAGTTTAAGTCAGTTACCAAAAATACCTTGTACATGTATACATTTATATAAGTTGTGATAACCGGTTTGTCCATAAATATATGTTGTTATGAAATTTTGAAATGAAACGCATTTTTGTGGAGGAAATTACGCGCATCTCACTTTTGATTGCCGTACTCGGACGGGTACTGGTACAGTAATCTGGTGTCAGCCTGTGTTGCATCCGAGAATTAAGCGTGCTGATCCGAATCAGCTACAACATGAATTTGAAGTATTAACAAATGATTCATTGATTTCACTCGACTGTTGATGTAAACACGTTTTAAGCCATACATGTGCGAAACACAAACGCATATCATATGATGCAAGTGTCTGGTAGATTTTATCCGTGAACGCTACCCATGTGATATTGAATCATGTTCCGCATTACTAAGTTTAAGAAAACTAATCAAGACGTTTTAATAAAGTAATGGCGCCCTCCATACACTCGCTTGATAATTCATCCGGCAATTTTTACATTAACCCTTTGCATGCTGGGTAATTTGTCGTCTGCTGAAATGTCGTCTGCTGAATTTCTAAAATTAGCATTTTCTTCGATTTTTTTCAAAGATTACTATCAGAATAGCAAACAGTTTGGATCCTGATGAGACGCCACGTTCTGTGGCGTCTCATCTGGATCCAAACTGTTTGCAAAGGCCTTCAAAATTCGGTTCCAGCGCTCAAAGGGTTAACATGCCTCACATTTTCAATCTATTGAGATGATTTGTTTCTCGCGTGGACCGTGTCCCATGCTTAACAGTCAAAGTCACGCTATCGTGTTTATATATTTACAATACGAATATCATTTCTTTTACAAACGAACTCGACATGTTGTCGTAAAACATCTGTTTTTATTTGCAGAATACGAATTAATAATAATCGATGATCCAAAATGCTCGATCAGCATAGAAAAAGTGTTGAACCTTTTTCACTTACTTTGAACCTTTCTTTCACTTACCTTTTTTTCCGACTTTCCTTGTCGCAAAACTATTTCTATTCTCTCACCGCTTTGATTAGACTCTTTGGGATAAAGGTAGTCGGTAACATGTAGTACAATTACGTAATGAGTTATTTATTTGTGTCGTTTATTGAGAAAACTGGGCATAATGCTTGTGCGTAAATTGTCATCCCAGATTAGCCTCTGCAGTCCGCACAGGCTAATCAGGGACGACAATTTTCGCCTTCATGGAATTTTTCGTTTAAATGATGTCTCTTTTTAGCGAAAATCCAGTTTAGGCGGAACGTGTCGTCCCGGATTAGCTTGTGCACAGGCTAATTTGGGACGACATTTTATGCACATGCATTATGACCAGTTTTCTCAGAACACGACACATTTAGGCAATTGCATGTCTTAGCAGAAAGAAAATATACGTACATTTGTTCCAACTGATTCGTGTTCGATGCACAACCACTTATACAACTAAAACAATTCGTTTCTTACGATTCAGAAACACTTCTACAATTCATATTCATAGGCTTTTTAGAGACCATGTCTAGGTGGAATAGATCTAGGAGAAATAAAGCTAAACAGACTGATTAAATTGATTAAATTGCTCCTATTGTGAGGCTAAACGTGCCTCTAAGCAAGCTGTCTGGTTAGCCAAGTCCAAAGCCGAAAAAGAGAAATTTGCCAACCTCTCTCCATACGATGGAGGCATTTTCAAGCTGGCCAAGGAAATGGACAGGACAAACCAGGATGTTATTGGTGAGAAATGTGTAAGGAATGACGCGGGTGAACTGTCTCTCAGTGATGAAGAGGAAATGAAAGCTTGGGTGGAGCACTATTCAAAGCTACTAAATGTTGAATTTGAGTGGCCCAGTGAGCTACTCCCTGAAGTTGCTCCTGTGGAAGGGCCTCCCCCACCAGTTACAGAAGAACAAATCCGCAAAGCCCTTGGCAAGATGAAATGCGGCAAAGCCGCTGGACCGTCAGGCGTGATTGCAGAGATGTTGAAAGCTGCTGGTGAGGAGGGAACAGAAATGCTGAGACAGCTGACTGAGGTCGTTTTCAGCAATGGTGTGATACCCAATGACTGGGAGGAGAGCCACATCCTTAACCTTTACAAAGGTAAAGGAGAGGCTCTAGACAGAGGAAACTACCGTGGGTTAAAGCTTACGGACCAGACGATNGAATCAGTGTTTAGGCACATTTATGATATTCGCGAGTAACTGTAATAAATAGCGGGACTTATTTCAGTTTTTTTACCAGCTTATATTATACATAATTGCATTTGTTTGTTTGTTCGTTAGTTCCTTCCTTCGTTCGTACGTTCGTTCGTTCGTTCGTTTTTTTATTTATTTATTAAGCTGTTTATTCAAGTTATAGCTAGCACGCTAACTAACAAGCCCAAACGTATCTGCAGTATCACCAAACATATACCACAAAAATGCAATCCTAAATCTGCAGTTATACACGATACAGTTTATTTTCATAAAACATTATTTCCACATTTTGAACATACACGGAAAAAAGCCAATTAAACCAGTTTCCAGAACACGGATGATCTTTGAGCATGTCTTAATCAAAGACCTTGTAAAAGAGAAACATAACGTACTTCACATGTCTTAATCATAGACATTGTAAAAGTGAAACATAACGAACTTCACATGTCTTAATCATAGACCTTGTAAAAGTGAAACATAACGTACTTCACTTGTCTTAATCATAGACCTTGTAAAAGTGAAACATAACGTACTTCACATGTCTTAATCATAGACCTTGTAAAAATGAAACATAACGTACTTCACAGAACACACATTTGTGCTTCTATTTACGTAAATAACAAATGACAAATAAGCCTCTTTAAAACATAAATTAAATACATAAAACATCGATTTCGTAACCCTGGCGTTCGGTCTTTTATTAATGCTGATACTGCTTAATACTTAGAACGCTTAACATCAATCCATTTGCTACAAACACATTATGAATAATTTGCTTTTACAATTGCGGTACTAATTAAACGGGGATTATTGTTATATGGCGAGGCTAATGGGGAGAAAGCTCTATGTTTTAAAGGTAACAATTTACGTTACATATGTATCCATCCTCGGTTTAATTTACCAGGACAATGAACCCCAAAGCTCAATTTATCATGATACTGCGATATGCCTCTGGGAAATGCTGCACGCGATGGTGACATTAAAGTCATTCATCGTCTATTCCTGTCGTTCATTGTTTAATGTTTTATAGCTGTATTGCAAAATTTGTCATAGTTCAGGAATTATCTATGATGCAATAGTGAAAGAGAAACCGTAATGTAAGCGTTTGCAAATGTCAATTATAGATGGGTTTTTTACCAGACAAGAATGCATGTCCAGAAATAGTGTGAATTGCCTCTTTTTTGTTAACCCTGTTTTACCAAGCAAATATGTCATCATTATCAAGAGTGATGTAACATGATACATTTATAACACTATTTACTCAATTGCATAAATTAAAGACACAATCCCCTCAAAATAATGAAACCCTAAGTAAAGTGTGACTGCTATCTATCATTATCTATAATAAGCATATTTCATCAACACCATACCAAAAATTAGTGCTGAATTAACTTTATTTGAATACTGTTCAAGATAAGTTAAACTATAAACATAAGACACAGACCGGGCCGATGGGATCATTGTACGGTAGGACCACTGCTGGTTTTTTTGACAGTTCGTAAACAAGTTCATAGCGAATCTTTGTATATCTAATTGTATCAGAATTGTTAAAACGTTATTCACGGTAGGCACCTGCGCTGAAAAATCGTCGAAAATAATGTTACCAGTATGTTAAATCGCTTCTCCATCGTTTGTATAGGTCAATAAACGTACTGGTGTCAGTGTCTGACAACGTCGACAGTATTGGAGTTACTTCAGTTTGGATATGAATAGAGACTCATTTTCATCAGCAAATCAAACTATACAAATGACTGATTCGTTCGCGTTAGAGATGTTAACATATATGTATGTAACGGAAAACATAATTTAAATAGTAATACTGCAAACTATTCAGATCTTTAGTAAATTGTGATTATATATTTAATTATTATTTTGTTTCTGTTGAGTATCAGTTCTCGCAACGTCCTTTTGGTTCCTTCTGGTTCCAAAAATGCATAGTATAGTGCACACTTTAAGGAGTCATTCGAAAAACCTTTGAGCAATACACGGATTTTAGGAGATTACTCCTTATAACACATCAAACAACAAAACACACCATGATTCCTCGATGTATGTAGAAAACGTGATGCAGTAAATGAAAAAGAAACATTAATGGACGCATCAGGTATACTATATCGTTTCAATTACGCCCTGGCTTATTTTAAGAGAAGATATCAAAGAAATTCTAACTAACGCATGCAGTGAATTTATTTAACGCGCGTTCTTCTTAAACTCTTTTATCTGAATCCATCGCACATCCTCTCCGATACTATACAACAAACACCGCGACCTATACAACAAACATCGCGACCTAAACAACGAACATCGCTTTACAAACTAAACATTGCTACAATCGAATTGCATGCAGGATTTGGAATTTAAGTCGATAACGTTATATTCACACGATATATACTTGTGACAATACCTATTCCAATGTGGCTATTTTGTATTATTTGAATCTGGCAAAGAGTCTTGAGGCACAATTAATTTTCAAATAGTTTATAATACTAGTTTCTAAATTAGTGTTTATATAGTTTGCAAAGATTCAATAATTTAAAACAAAATTGAAATACTATTAACATCAAAACTAATCCTAACACTATTTACCCTACAACTAATAATAATAATNGCTGCCTACCCCAGCTACTGGGACTAATCCCGCAGCAGATGACAAATAAACTCAGGATCAAGTCAAGTCAATTGTGCAACTTATGATATTAACCCATTTATGCCTAGTGGACTCTCCCATCCTTCTAAATTGGATCAATTTATTTCCAAAATTAGGGATGTCTGGTACATTTATTTCTATATTAAGAATATGTCTTACAGAAATTCCTTTAAGCAAACAGCGCAGACCCTGATGGGACGCCGCATCATGCGGCGTCTCATCTGGGTCTACGCTGTTTGCCAAGGCCTTTTTTCTAGACGCCAGGTATAAATGGGTTAAAGCCGAATGGAGCAACGCCACGTCAAGATGAAACGTAGGTTAATAAACTCCTTCCAGCCAAGAGGTTGAAGTGAATACACATCTTGGCAGCTATTCAAGGGAATGGAGCGGAACCACCTTTGTGTGAAATACGCGGAACCACCTTCGTGTGAAATGAGCGGAACAACCTTCTTTTGGAATACGCATCAAAGCGGAAAAAAAATCCGCTATAAAATATTGATATTTTGAATGGAAAATAGCTATTTTTCTGCTCTGGTTGAATCATACCGCGCTTAATATTTGATGGATATTTTCATATTAAAAAAAGGCATCCATACAAACACTTGTATAATTTTTTATTAAATAATAAAAAAAAACAAAAATAAAAATGTTTAATTCTTGAGAATGAAATACCAATGCATGCACATTTTTGGTTTTGGGCATTGCATTCCTGTACAAATTTGCTTACACATTTGTAATTATGTGCAATAAACGTTCCATACAAAATTTCGTACTATTTTATAATTACTTGTTGTACTCATTACGAACGAATTTAAATACAGATTTATTATTCTTTGCAATACATTTACCCTGTCGTATTGATAAGATATCGCTATTAAAAACTGATCATTTACAGCTATTCTATCATCAGTTTACTCAAGCGATGAAACCACAAATATTGGTTTAAAGATCAAATGATTAAAAATTAATGTTATGCAACACACGTGTATTACATTTGATGTTATATATCACATTTTCGGTGTAAATTTCGATTTCTGAATGTGAAAAATGCACCACGTGTCTAGGTGAGAGAACACTGATTTTGTTATGTCATTTAATGCATTGTGAACATCACGGGCGTTGTAGCGTAAACTTTTTCCATTAATGCATACAGTAATTAGAAAACGACGGGGCACGCCTAATCGAAATCATTAAAATAAATTATACTTTCAAATGTTGAGTACTGTGTTGCGATCCGACGTCGTTCTTACAAGTTATCATTTTACATTTCAGTCAAGGTCCCTCCATGCATTTTGTTTAAAAAAGGCACGTGATTTCATATTATTTGGTGGTGAAACTACTGTTAACGTTTGTTCCATAGTTATTTCATTTCTATCTGCAAATATATAAATTGGCTGACAATGCCCCATCGCGAAGCGGGAGGGGGTTAAATTTAAGCCCTTCATCCACCCGTCCCTCTGTCCGTCCTTTCGTTCGCTGTCTTTGAGGCTGCATAGTTTGTATACTTTTGATTGCCTTATTTGTATAGCGATTGTTATTATACTTTGTTGTAGTAGAAGTTTCGTTTACATATTTTCCTTTCCTGAACTAGGGACTTGTGCGTGGTGTCTGCTGTTTCTACATTGCAAAACAATACATTTCAACATAATCATCCGCAAAACCAGAGAAAGCTTCAACAAAATCATCACTTTTATTTTTCTCTTTCTCATCCTCCTCATCAGCTGCTGCAGCTTCAGCAGCATCACCACCGTCAACAATAATAACAACACCAACTTTCCTTATTATATTATTACTATTCAGGGCCCTCAATCTGTCAAATCCACGGCCGAAATTCGGCCGCATTCCCCCCCCCTGAAAAGTATACTTTTTTCCCCCTTTNGCCGCGAAAATTCCCCCTGCTATGGGTAGCGACCCGCTTCCCCTAAAATGGATTGAGGGCCCTGCTATTACTCGTATATCAGGCACTGTTGTATTACTCAACAACTGTGTTCGTGTTTATTTCGATGCGTATTGGGTTACACTGCATCGTTATAAACACTTCTCAATAGGGTAACGACCGGATACAAACACATATCATTATATAAACAGCGAATACTCGTTTCACGCCCAGATCAAGGAATTTTGGGCGTATCCATCTCATCTAACTAGGTCACTGCACACGATTGGCGTAATGCGTAATGAACATAGGGCTTGAAAACAAACTGCATCTAAAGTGCGTTCCTTGCAACGAGATATTTTGTTCCGTATTATTTTGAGCTTGTCATTCATCGCTGCGCCCCATTGGTGCAAAAAGGTACCACGTGACATTTAATTTTATTGTCACGTGGAACCTGTTTGCACCAAATCGGGCGCGCTGTTAGTTGGTTTGTCAACGATGCTGTCTGATTATTTAATCTTATAATGGTCAGTGAAATGCGAGCTCTATTTTGGGAGTTATATGCTTTGAAAGATAAATTATGGCGTTGATTATAGTTCTGCTGTTAAATCTTCTTCAAATTTGAGAAAATTGCCGCAGCATCTTTAACAAAATGACGATAGAGAACTGCGAGAATAATGACGCAACGATAGAGGATTGTCAATGTGTCACTATAGCATAACTACTATAGACAGCTTATAGTACTACTAAAAGCACGAGATAAGTACGAGTATAATACAACTACTATTCATGTAGAATAGCGATTATAGTAAAACGATTTTTAGAGAACTACGAATGTAGTTAAACGATTTTACGCAGAACTGCGTGTATAGTACAACGATTTTGCACAGCACTTCGTGCATAATAACCAGAATATACAGAACTGTGTGTACATAAGAACGGTTTAAGAGAGCTGCGAACATTAAAGTGCTAAAATAGACACATGTAAATAAGTAAAACTACTATACACACACCGATAAATGATTGTGTAGGTTAAATTGATTGCTCTGGGGAAGCAACATTCTTTGCGGTTCGAAGTAAAAAACAACAGCAAAAACAACAGTATTACGGGATGTGGGCAAACTGTTACTTTAGTCAGGCGAACAACGATACTATCAACGCACATCGAGGTTAACGTATGTGGCATTCCAGAGTGTAATAAAAACACATTTGTATAATGATGTCATTTCCTTGTAATCGATAGCAGGAACATAGCGCGGTTGAGCCTGGATGCATTGAAGTAGTAGCAGTAACCAATCACAACGACTCTTTATAAGTTGAATGGTTTTGAATTACTTTTCCTGTAAGACTCTGTTAAAGTTAAATGGTCTTGAATTACTTTTCCTGTACGACTCTGTATTTAAAAATGGTTTTGAATTACTATTCTTGCATCATTTGGGGGTATTTGAGTACATATGTATTTGTTTAGGTTAAATATTTCTGCGTTACTGTCAGTAGGTAATACATTTGAGCCGCGATCTGAGAAAACCGGGCTTAATGGATGTGCAACAAATGTCCCAGATTACCCTGTGCGGACTGCACATCATAATCAGGGAGGACATTTTCCGCCTTTATGGAATTTTTCGTTTCAAGGAAGTCTCTTCTAAACGACAATCTAGTCTAGGCGGAAAGTGTCGCCCCACATTAGCCTATGCGAAATGCACAGGAAATCTGGAACGACACTTTACGCACATGCGTTAGGATTTCCCAATCGCGGCTCAGATTTTATAGTTAAATTATTGTGTTCCAAATACAAAATAGATTATACATGGTTGCTCTATTTTGGATTGTCCATCATCATCCACACAGGTGTTTGTTGTGAACAATAAATGAGCCTCGCTCTGTTAAAATGGGGTTTAATGCATGTGCGTAAAGTGTCGTCCCAGATAAGCCTGTGCAGTTCGCACAGGCTAATCAAGGACGACACTTTCCGCCTAAACTTGATTTTTGCAAAGAAGAGACTTTCCTTGAAGGAAAAAAATCTAAAAGCGGAAAGTGTCGTCGCTGATCAGCCTGTGCGGATTGCACAGGCTTATCTGGGACGACACTTTACGCACATGCATTAAACCCCCTTTTCACAGAGCGATGCTCAATTGTAACGTATTCGATTATTGCCGTCACGTCCTTGGCCGATTTAAGCGATGCTAATGATGGGGTTACAGCACGTTTAAGTCGACTTGACCAAACCTGATATTATTTGATGTTTAAAATGCCGGCAACGGAGAACATAATAAATACACCGTACAGCAAGGTTTAACAATAAAACTGACCATGTGTTCGAGAAAAGGCGAAGGCAAAGCGACATGTTCAGTTATTTATCGGAACAACTGTTGGCTGTTGAAACAAAGTAACGAAGTCCGAACAATAAAACTGGACATAAAATCGAAAATAAGCGAGTGTTAAGTGACACTTTCAAGTAATTGTGAGCTATTTATTTGAACAACTCTTTATTTATGAAGGGAGTGTCGCTTTTCAGAGAAATTATCTTGACCTATACGCGGAAACTCGGCCGCCCTTTGTTTTAACCTATTTATGCCTAGTGGACTCTCCCATCCTTCTAAATTGGATCAATTTATTTCCAAAATTAGGGATGTCTTGTATATTAATTTCTATATTTAGAATATTCCTTACAGAAATTCCTTTAAGCAAACAGCGCAGACCCTGATGAGACGCCGCATGATGCGGCGTCTCATCTGGGTCTACGCTGTTTGCCAAGGCCTTTTTTCTAGACGCTAGGCATAAATGGGTTAATGACTTAAAATAAGAAACACAACAGTTATCTTGAACCGAAACTTCTTGAAATCGTGTACTTGAACTATCCATTGTTCAAACGCTTCTTTTCATCAATTTGTTTATTTTCGCCGACACTCCGAAACGTTATCTATGTTTTGCTTTCTTTTAGTGCGGCAAACTTCAACGAATGTATTACTTTTTGTACAGGAAATAGCGACCAATGATGTACAGGAATCTTTACTTAAAATAGCGACCAATGATGATGCACAGGAATCTTTGCTTAAAATAGCGACCAATGATGTACAGGAATCCTTACTTAAAATAGAGACCAATAAAAACGTCGTTTGAAAAATTAGTATATAAGTGCCCAAATAAATACATTTCTTCACTTAATATTTGTTTAGTCACGAGAAACTTTACGGTTGGCACGTTTTCGGTACACATTGACTCTTTACAAACTGCATCTCCTTATCAGTTTTGAGATAATGAAGCTAGTAATTTTCCATGCGAATAGTTTTTGTTTTCCGATTGATATGAGTTACACCGAAATGCATCAATTATTGTAACTGTACACGTTAATTGTATTTTTCTCATGTGTGTAACATCTGCTAGCATTTAATTACGTATTTGCTATACGTAATGCGTGAGGCACTGTTTGCTAGGGGTACGCTCATTAAGCCATTTTCTTACAACTCCGATATGGGTCGCGCCATGGGAAAACGGGGCTTAATGCATGTGCGTAAAGTGTCGTCCCAGATAAGCCTTTGCTGTCCGCAAAGGCTAATACGGGACGACACTTTCCGCCTAAACTGGATTTTTAGTTTAAAGTAAGACTCAGTGACGAAATTTTATTTAAGGCGGTAAGTGACGTCCCTGATTAGCCTGTGCGGACTGGACATGTTAATCTGAGACGACACTTTACGTACATGCATTCAACCCCCTTTTCACAGAGCGCGGTTCAGCTGTTTTCTTGCAGCTCAGCTGTTCATTTTTGAAGGATCCACGTTCCGTGAATCATATTTTTCAAACAAGCGTGTAGAATATCCCAGGGAACAGGATCACGTTTTATTGTGGGGTTCACAGTTTAAAATTAACGGACGTGAAGAGGCCGAGCAGACGCGTTTTTTTCCAAATAAATTAAAAAATATATGTCCTGTATATATTCCGATGGCTCATAAAACACCATTTTATACTGCAGCGTATGGTGGTGTTAATTACAACGCAATTACGGTATACAGTAAACTTGTATTCTTGGTCAAAGTTAAATGTGTTGAGAATTAATGTATTTCTAAAGGTCAATTTTTTGGTCCATTTTACGAATAATTACGAGCTTTATTATTTCAACTAAATTTCCAATGGACAATGAAAGTAAAGCTGTATTTTAGCGCTGTAGATATTGTGTGATGTTATCGCAGTAAGAAAAGATATTTGCAAAAAAAAATGAAACATTTCTTATCCACGTAGTTCGAAGAATGTGTAAACCCCGTTGATTTTAAATTATGTTTGTAAAAGCGATTGTTAAAGAACGGGAATTTGTATGAGGGAGAACTAAAGAAGAATTTTGTTTATTGAATATCAAAAACTTGAGGCGAAATCAGACTTCAAAGGGAAGGTCGGGGTGTGTAAATATCGAAATTGCACACTTGTCGTGAGACAAGTTAATTGAACTTATGCGCAAGAAACCGGCGCTTGTCCAAACATAAATATAGTTTTATTACAGTATTTCCCGATGATTCATTTCATCCAATAATAAATTAAACTCAAGTTATGATATTCAAATATGTAAGAATACACGTATAATAAACGGTTCTGTGCTAATAATATGATATTGTACTTTCCCGTGGAAAAAAAGGATCAGTTACATTACCGTCGGGCAAAGGATCTTCCAGAATTTAATGCGTAAGGAAAGGCGAGCCAAGCGTTTCCAAAGCCTAGCATGGTGAATATTACGAGTGTGATTTGTGAAGAAGAATATCTGACTTGTTTTTATCTTTACAAAATAATTCGTCTTTTCACTGAGAGTGAAAATATAACTATGTAAAGAAGTATTTCTCTAAAATGCAGGGCTTTTTTTGCTTTTTATGCACCCGGTAGGGTGGCATATAGTGATCGCACTGTCCGTCTGTCCGTCCGTCCGTCCGTCTGAAATTCCGTCACACTTAAACTTAAAATTTAAAGTTTGCGTTTAGGTTTTGATAATTGGTCATAACTTTTGCAATATTGATCATAGCAACTTGATATTTGGCATGCATGTGTATCTCATGGAGCTGCACATTTTGAGTGGTGAAAGGTCAAGGTCATCTTTCAAGGTCAAAGTTTAAAAAAAACAACAACAAACAAATCAAAGCGGCGCGCGCAGTAGGGGGCATTTTGTTTCTGACAAGCAAATCTCTTGTTTAGCAAGGGCCTTATAAAGGCCCCTTCCACCAAGAGAAAGGCCCCGTCCCCTAAGAGAACTTCTTTAAAATGATGCAAATTTCCCCAAATTTCAAGCTTACTTTGGAAAAATTCTTCACCTTTGTCAGTTTTATCGATATTTTTTCCCCTAAAATGAAAGGACAGGCCTTTCCCCAAATCAAGAAAAAAAGCCCTGAAATATCGTCCCGCAATTGTTTTTTGATACAGCGTAGTACTTAAAACAACTTCTCTCGTAACGTCTGTTGTTCAATGTCAAGTTATCACAGCCTCTGGGGTTTCGGTAACAGATAAAAACACTACAACCTTCAAAACATGTTTTCACGCTTGTGAGCAAAATAAGTTACACCCATTTTCTAGCGCGAAGAATGCTTAGCGAAACGTATTAAGTACACAGAAAGTGTTTATTATTCATTAATACATACTTAAAATAATTACTCAGCTGAGAAATTAATACCTTCGACCGCCTGGGTTGTTATGCTTATTGTTTGTTTACTTATTTTTTTTCTAGAGCGAAGAACGTTAAGCTCAACGTATAAAGTACACAGAAAGTGTTTATTATACATTAATACATAGTTGAAATAATTGCTCAGTGCAGAGGTTAGCAAGTTTCACCGCCTGGGTTGTAATGATAACTGTTTGTTAACATTATTTTTCAAGTCCGCTGACACTGTATCGCCCGTTGGTGCAAAAAGGTATCACGTGCCATTCAATTTCAATGCCACATGGGTCCTTTTTGCACATAGGGGTCGAATTATGTACCAGATATTGCCTAAAAAATTATCTGGCCTTCACGATATCAGCGTATCAAGTTACTTGGATGTGGAGCAGCGTTTGTTGTAGAGGCTTTTGCTCAGCTTATAGGTTATAACCTTCGACCGCCTGTGTTTTTATGCCCCCCTTCGAAGAAGAGGGGGTATATTGCTTTGCTCATGTCGGTCGGTCGGTCGGTCTGTCGGTCGGTCGGTCCGTCCACCAGATGGTTTCCAGATGATAACTCAAGAACGCTTAGGCCTAGGATCATGAAACTTCATAGGAACATTGATCATGACTCACAGATGCCCCTATTGATTTTGAGGTCACTAGGTCAAAGGTCACAGGTCAAGGTCACAGATACTGGAAATAGGAAAATGGTTTCCGGATGATAACTCAAGAATGCATATGCCTGGGATCATGAAATTTCATAGGGAAATTGGTCATGACCGGCAGATGACCCCTATTGATTTTCAGGTCACTAGGTCAAAGGTCAAGGTCGCAATGACCTTAAGCAGTAAAATGGTTGACTGGAAATAGGAAAATGATTTCCGGATGATAACTCAAGAACGCTTACGGCTGGGATCATGAAACTTCATAGGGACATTGGTCATGACTGGTAGATGACCCCTATTAATTTTGAGGTCACTAGGTCAAAGGTCAAGGTCACAGGTCAAGGTCACAGTGACTGGAAAAAGGAAAATGGTTTCCGGATGATAACTCAAGAACGCTTACGCCTGGGATCACGAAACTTCATAGGGACATTGCTCATGACCGGCAGATGACCCCTATTGATATTCAGGTCACTAGGTCAAAGGTCAAGGTCGTAGTGACCTTAAGCAGTAAAATGGTTGACTGGAAATAGGAAAATGATTTCCGGATGATAACTCAAGAACGCTTACGGCTTGGATAATGAAACTTCATAGGGACATTGGTCATGACTGGTAGATGACCCCTATTGATTTTGAGGTCACTAGGTCAAAGGTCACAGGTCAAGGTCACAGTGACTGGAAATAGGAAAATGGTTTCCGGATGA